>QZGG01000188.1:0-216783 GCA_006409495.1 Sedum album | reverse complement strand
CTAATTAGTGGGATTAACTTGCGTGACAGAGTCGACAGAGTTACAAGCTTTTGCCCCTTATATCGCTCGTAGGGAAGAACATCGATTGGTGCAATTCTTGATAGCCCTTATGGATGAATTTGAGGGACCTCATGGTTCCATTCTCCATCGAAATCCACTGTCATCTGTGGATTCTATGGTTAATGAGTAATTTAGTAGAGGAGTTTCATTTGAATCTCGTACTGACAAATTAGTTCGAATCCCGGGTTGCAAAAGATGATTGTAGCTATGACAAAAAGAAGGGTCACTGGAAAGGCCAATGTCCACTATTGGTACAGAAATCTCAGTCAAGCAATCAGTCCAAACATTCAGTTACCACATCCACCGCAACGATTGTCTCACCAGCCGATTCTGGAACTAGTCACACTCCTGATTTGGCTACACTTACAGAGTAGTTTCAGAAATTCATTTCCTTGCAGTCACATGCCATGTCTGCTTCCCATTAAGGTTTAAACACTTGTAATGCATTTGGTACACCCTCTCCCTTTTGGAATCTTGATTATGGTGCTTCACGTCGTATGTCACACGATTCTATTCTTTTGTGTCTATTAAATATATTCCTGCTGAATCGATTGTCACCGCTGATGGCGCTCCTGTGCCAATCAATGGAATTAGTCCTATTTGCCCCCTACCATGTCATTTTCGAATGTCCTCCATGTTCCTAATTTGAAGTTAAATATTACTTCTGTTGGTCAATTGTGTGACTCTGTTTACTTGTTACATTTTCTTGTTCTTCTTTTTATGTGCTTCTTCGTCCAGTTTTTACTTGTGGCATTCACGTCTAGGACATGTTTCGGGCTCTCGTTTAAAGTCATTAGCTTCAATGGGAGCATTAGGAAAGCTAAAAACTCATGATATAACAGATTGTCGTGGATGTAGATCAGCTAAACTTTCTGCACTACCTTCCAATAAAAGTACTTCAGTTTCTATCTCTCCTTTTGACTAAATCCATTCTGATGAGAAGGGACCTTCACCTATTTTTACAAAAGGTGGATCTCGATATTATGTGTCGTTCATTGATGATTGTACTCATCACTGTTGGGACTTTCTTATGAAATATCGTTTCTGAATTTTCTAACATCTATCAAATGTTTCGTGCTCTTTATACGACTCAACATAATGCTGGCATCAAACGTTTTTGTTGTGATTTGGGATGTGAATATGCCTCGTCTTGTTTCTTGACCTTCTCGCTTCTGACGATACTATTCGTCAAACCTTTTATACTGATACTCCCGAACAAAATGGTATTGCCGAAAGAAACTATCGAGTATGGTTCATGAACAGTAATTCACAATTAGTAGAACCATCCTAATCGAGTATTGTTCAATAAATTGTTAAGCATGGTTCATGAACCATGTATATATATTTTTTGAACCTTTGAATATATGCATGCTTAACAAACTGTATCAATCGAGTCGCTGCTGACGTTCTATAATTGAAAGCCGATTCGCAATGTCAGACATCAAATGTCGAAAAATACACAAAACGAAACCCTAACTAAATCGCAACCACTGTCTAAACGAAACCCTAACAAAACACACAAAATGAAATCCTAACAAAAATTACAAGTCGTGCGAACACATGTTCTTCACGTTGTTGGGAGTGGCGGATGACGAAAATAGATGCAAATCTGAGCGTTTCTTCGATTGAAATCGATGCGGATGAGGGTGGCGGACGCGGATGAGGGTGGCGGACGCGGATGAGAGTGGCGGACGCGAATGAGAGTAGCGGACGCAGATGAAAGCGTTTCTTCGTCTGAAATTTGCAGATTGTTTCACAATTTCAAAATCCCCTGATTTTTGGGGTGAATAGGAGATTCGCAAAACAAATATTATTTTCATGTTCCTAAATTACCCCTCACATTTAATTTTGAATTATTTTAATTCCATAATTAGCAACTTTTAAATTTCATTTGGTAAAAATCTGGTGCGTTGATATGTTTTTTAACGACTTATATTAGTGTATATTTTATACACATAAGGGACTTTATACCAGATCTGCTCCCTACGAAAAAAATCATAAATAAACAAAATCAACAGTTTTATGTTATATATCAACTAGTCAATCAACAAATGTTTTAATATCCAACAAAAAATACTACATCGTCCTCTAACCTTTTTTATCTTTTGATTACTTCTTCGAGAGTAAAGTTCAAGAAAAACAAATAACTTTAGCGAAACAGAGGGATTTAATTTCAAATGTTGGATTAGATTAATCTAAGATTGAGATTAAATTGATATTTAATAAAAATTAAATGAATCAACAAAAAACACAAGGCAATTGAAAAGTGACGGTTATCAATATTAACAATTGCATTGATAGAAATTAATGGTTAAAATGATATTCATCTCTAGCACATAAAAATGTTTGACCTTCTTGAATCTTTTGCACGGCTTCAATTCATAAAATTATCTCATTTCTTAAATAACTAATTTTGATTGTTTCAAATCAAGGACAGAAAAAGTCTGGCATGCTTAGGAGAACTTAATCAAAGTAGCTGAGTCTCACGTTTCCTCATGTTATTTTCTTCAAAACTCTATTTAAATGAAACAGGGTGCAGGTGACAAAAATCACCTGCATAGTATTGTGAGGGATGGACCCTAGCTAGTTTGTTTAAGGGAAATGGCCTCGTCCCGAGTTTCGAGGCATATTGAGGCTCAAATGGAATGCCTTCATGACCAAGTCCACACCCGTTTTGAATCTGGTGGGTCTAAAGATAATTTAATAATTTTGTGAATTTAATAAAATATTAGGTATTGAACCGCGCTGTGCGCGGGGTGATGGATTTAACGAAATGTATTTCTATATAATTAATTGAAAATACAACTGGGGTCTTCGGTAGTTTTGAACTCAGGTTGGGTTGGGAAAAACATCTCCATCTTTATACTATAAATTCTGGAAAACTTCCTTGAAAACGACATTCATGGTTGAATTTTGGGGTATGCCATCCTTGTCGACAATAAGAATTTTTAAACCCTTCCTCGACGTCACACTAGACACAGCAACATATAACTGTCCATGTGAGAATACTGGGCGGGGCAGATACAAACCAACTCTTACTAGAGTTTGTCCCTGGCTTTTGTTGATGGTCATTGCAAATGCAACTTTAAGCGGAAACTGCCTACGCCTCATTTTGAAAGGAAGCTTAGTATCAGAGGGTGTTATCAGCATCTGATGTAAAAACACTTTTTCTCCCACAATATGATTTGCCAGTTGGGTTATCTGCAACCTAGTTCCATTGCACAACCCATTTGTAGGATCAAGATTCCTTATAAGTATAACAGGTGTTATTATTTATATGAAACATTAAATATCATGCTTATGACAATCAACATATTATAATTTTAATGGGAATCATTGAATTTAGAATCAAAATATTTAACACATGTAAAATAATTCGTGTAAATATTCTGGCAGCATCATCAAATATTTAATACTATTGTCAACTATAGAAACGATTATAGTCAAATATTTCATGTAAATATTTTGGCAGCCTGTGTCGAGTACAGAATATTATAGATTCGGAAATATTTCATGATTATATTTTTGCAGCATGTGTCGAATATAGGATTACAAACTGGAGTTTTTGATGATGCTGCCTGGATCAAAAACTTCACCCAGTTGCTAACACAGTTAAGAGCGGTATCACCAATACAAAACCCAGCATCATCAACTACAACAGCATTCCCAGAAACATACCTTTACTTGCACCCAGTTGTTACACAGCTTTAACACATGTTAATTATTCACAGCGCGTAGGATTGAATCGGAAAACCTCTGAAAGGATTGGATTGGATTGAATTCATAGAAACGAACGCGAGTTAGGGTTGAAATCGAAACAAAATTAACAATTAACATACCCAAAGCATTCCCAGAAATGGATCATATTGAATCAGAGATGAAATCGGCATAGTGTCGCTGGCAATAGAATCGGCATAGTGTCGCGAGTTAGGGTTGAAATCAAAACGCTCGTTAGGTTGTTTTTTTGGATTGAAATTAAAAGTTTTTACAGTTCAGTTCTTCATGTTTTAAAAATATTATTATTTAAAAAAGCCAGCCAATCAGAAAAAAGGGAAAAAGAATTCAAAATTCTAAAAAAATGACACGTAGGCCAAATTGCTCACACGACGACACGTGTCCAATCAGACATCCCTTTTAATATATATATGATTCTTTGAACCAAAATTTGTTGGAATGCTAAATCCAAGGATAATTTCATCTAAAAAGACACGGTATACCGTCATAATCTTCGTGTTAGCAAAGCTCTTTATTTAAATATATAAAAGGGAAAGATCAAGGAGAACGATTATTTTTTCATGAGATGTGATACAATATTTCAACCGTTGATTACTAATAATACAACAAATGAGATTTAAACTAAAAATAATTGTCAATTCCGATCGTCCGTGTATTTCTCAAATTCAACCACCCAATTTAATTTTACTAAAAATTAATTTAATCCCAACCATCTGAATAATCAAGGCAACATGCATCCCCTCTCACAAATATATAATGTCTCTCCCGATCTTTACTCTGTAGACTTAAAAGTTAATTCAAAAAATACGTATCAAATCAATTCAAGATTCATTGAGTGAGCATCATAATAATGAGTCAAACTTATTCATTTCAACATGAGTGGATTAACGCGTTGAACAAATCTCAGTTAGTATGTATCAATTTCGAAAAACATGCAGACAAGACAACAACAATGTATAAAAACTATTTATTCAATTTTAGTATTGCGAGGAATCAGGGAACTCACTTATTGTTCGGTTGAAATGGACAACAAAACATTATTAATTAGTAAGGATTGAAATGGAGAGGAACATTAAAAATATGATAGACGGAAGGACAAGATCATGATCCTTAAATCCTTTAAAATTAATGGTTGTGATTAGTTTGAACTTTAATTTAATTTAGAGATTTATATGCACAAAACATATGGCGGTTATGTGTGACGGTTATTAATCTAAACCGTCATATTGATAAGATCATGTCTAATTATCTCGCATAATATATATTGTCTCAGTTGAACTTTATCCTAATTAGTGATAAGCACGAATCAAACTAATTACAGGATCAAACTGATTGCATTGCGTAATAGTGTTGTATGCATGAAACTAATTACAGGATCATGTCAAATCCACGCCATTCAGTGGCCGATTGTGAAAGTTTATAAATACTTCCAAAAAACTTATCATGTTGTCACACACAAGTGTTTATTTTTAGGATTTATTGCGAATTTAAAAAAGTATTCATACGTCAACTATGCCATGAACCTGAGTAATTACATGATCTAATAAATGTTCAAACGTTCCATGTTTTCATATGCGACATTAATTGTTGAAACTCAAACATTGTTGTAGTTGCGGTCCACATCCATCATTAACAGTTTAGAAAAAGAAACGAAAATTTGACAGAATGGGTAGAGCGGATTTGAGTCTGGTGCAACCCAGCTATTTACTGCAAGCATCAAAACTGCATCACTTTAAAATTAGGGTTAATTACAGATGACCACCCGCATAATATGCCATATTCCATGCCACCACCCTTATATTGTAATATTACATTCGACCACCTTTATAACTAAAAACTTTCCAAAGAACCACCTCAGTTAACGGCAGTTAACGGAGAGGGTGGTTAAATGGAAACAAAATTGATTATAAAGGTCGCGAAGTGGAAACATATTTATTATAGAGGTGGTTTATTGTAATAAAAATACTATTATTATATTAAAAAATTAATATATTTAACGGTAACGGTGACAGTACAGTGCGTGGGTGGTTGATTGGAAATTTTATACTTATAAGAGTGGTGGAATGTATTATTACAATATAGGGGTGGTTTGGTGGAATATAGCATATTATACGGGTGGTTATCCGTAATTAACCCTTAAAATTATTCATTATAACCCTACGTAGTTTCGATGAACCTTTGCGTGAATGTAGTTTTGGATCGTTACAAATTGCTGTTACAACACTGAATTTGAATCCAAGTAGTAGCTTATTAGTCACTCTCTTAATATTCTATTAAGAGAACTCGAGTTTGCATCGCTGTGAATGCATCTTCGTCTTGAGTATTGATACATTCAATCGTCAATGATTTTAAAAAAGATACGGAAATTTGTTTATTGGAAAAGAGTAAAATTTTAATAGGGTCATTATTAAGTCATCAAATAATTTTATATAGTAATTCTACAAAATTGATGAAGTCAACTGAAACTCATTCCACTAAATGCATCGGCCTGACACCAATATTTTTTAATGAAGATCTTTCATCCAAGTTGTCATACCATTCTAAAACATATTAACAAACACAAATATAAGTATTTTTATTTAAATTTGAAAAAATCGATTATTACAGGTAAAAAATATTACAAAAATAACAAAAAATCACCCAATAGAATCACCAAATTTGTTTACGTACAGTTTCAGTTAACAAAATCCACACGAATTTCACGTTTGTCCTCAAATCCACAGTTGCCATCATTGTCAAATGAAACTTATATAAGACAAATTATTCCTTAACATATTCAATCAACACATTCCAATTCCATTTCTTTCTTTCTCAACTCAAGCATGGGTGAAATTTGTGTCCCAAAACTTGTTTGGCCTGAACCCATAACAAGGGTGCAATCACTTTCTGAAAGTGGTACACCCAAAATCCCAACTCGGTACGTCAAACCGCCCGAGCAAAGACCGTCTTTGGTCTCCGAAGCAGACCCTAATGTCAATATACCTATAATAGACTTGAATGATCCTGACAAGGCCAAGATTATGAGCCAAGTTTCCAAAGCTTGTAAGGAGTGGGGATTTTTCCAGGTTTTGAACCATGGAGTTAGGCCAGAGTTGATGGACCGGATGCGGAAGATTTGGCGGGAGTTCTTTAGCTTGCCGTTGGAGATCAAGCAGAAATATTCCAATGATCCGGTTACTTATGAAGGATATGGAAGTAGGGTTGGGGTTCAGAAAGAAGCTGTTTTAGATTGGAGTGATTACTATTTTCTTCATTTCCGTCCGGTTTCGTCGAAGAATCCGGACAAGTGGCCGGTTCTGCCTCCTTCATGCCGGTAAGTAGTCCACCACCATTGTGTTTCTTTTATGTTTTCTATGCTGTGAAGCCCTACCAAAGTCAACATGTCAGTTAATTGAAGTAGACAACCTAAATTAAATGTACTTATCAATTAACATGTTGTTTCCGCGCAAACTTAGCTTCATCAACGTGCAACAATAAACTTCTTTTTACATTAATTTTCAGGGATGTCATCGAAGAATATACATCAGAGGCAAACAAGGTATTTGAAAAGTTGATGAGGATTTTGTCAGTAAGTATTGGCTTGGAAGAGAACAGGCTATTTGACGCAATCGGAGGGGAGAACGGCTATGGGGCATCGCTAAGAGCAAACCTTTATCCTAAGTGTCCGGAGCCTGACTTGACTCTAGGACTTTCACCACACTCGGATCCCGGAGCATTGACTCTATTATTTCCTGATCACCATGTAGCAGGGCTCCAAGTCCGCAAAGATGGAAAATGGGTCACTGTGAAACCGTATCCGCATGCCTTTGTAGTTAATATCGCGGACCAGATCCAGGTACTTCTTGGAATCGAATCGAGTTTTTGGTCATTTTCCGGCTGATGAACTCGAAAACTTATTTATTCTTACTGTGACAGGTTCTGAGCAATGCAATATACAAAAGTGTGGAGCACAGGGTAATTGCAAATGCAGCTGAGGAACGTGTGTCATTGGCCTTGTTCTACAATCCGAAAAGCGACATACCGATAAAACCACTAGAAGAGCTATTGAGCGAGGAGTCACCTGCAATGTACCCTTCGATGACGTTCGATGAATACAGGGTTTACATTAGGACTAAAGGTTTGCATGGAAAAACACAAGTGGAGTCTCTTAAATGCACTAAATAAGGAATATGGGAAAAACACTTGCATAAGCACAAGTGGAATCTCTTAAATTTCTTTATTCGAATAATGATATTAATCTAAGAAAATAAACAATTATTATTTCAATATTTCGTGTCAATGAACTTGCTCCTCAATATTATTTATCTATGTCATTTTGATAAAAATAGAGTTTTATTTAGTGAAAAACACAGAAAATGAAAACATTATTCATATCAGAATGCTCACTTAGTTTTATAGGCTTCAGAATATTATCAGATTCATCTGCATATCAAACCAAAAATAAGTGAGCATTCTGTAAATCTTAGGGTTAATTGCAGTAAACCACCATTATAATATGGTGTTTTGCAGTAAACCACCATTATAATTTTTTTTTGCAAAACGAGTATATTATAACATCGCCGTTAACAGAAAACCACCAATTTTGTAGTAAATCACCATTATAATACGGCTGATCCTTTCATGAGACGAGAAAATAAATATAACTAAATTTGCAGTAACAAAAAATAGTCTGATAGTTCGGATAAAGTTTAAGAGAAACAAAAAATTTAGATGAGACAGAATGACTCAATATTAACTATTGGATTAGATTAATTTGCGGTAAAAATTAAAGTTGGTTTTTATATAATGGGCGGTTGAATTTGCAAAAAACCCTAGCGGTTGAGATTGATGGTTATTTTTTTGAATCAAATCTCATCCGTCCTTCTTAAACCTTACTTCTGATAGTCCATTGAAATGTTATTTGGATTCATTTCTCTTTTTATTACTTTAATCTTTACACAATAGTTTAATTTTTTTGGTCTCTTACTTTTACGTAAATTCTTTAATCTTTACACGATTTTTAACGGAACAGTAAAATTGTTGTTTTTTGTTAACGACGATGTTATAATATACTCGTTTTGCAAAAAAAATTTATAATGGTGGTTTACTTCAAAACACCATATTATAATGGTGGTTTACTGCAATTAACCCTAAAATTAGATTAAATTAATAATAAAAAATTTGATTTATCGACGATTTTTAACGGAACAGTAAAATTGGTGGTTTTCTGTTAACGGCGATGTTATAATATACTCGTTTTGCAAAAAAATAAATTATAATGGTGGTTTACTGCAAAACACCATATTATAATGGTGGTTTACTGCAATTAACCCTAAATCTTATATCAGCAATTGACATGACAATTTTCGAGGAAACGTGTTAGTTATGTTTAAATAGTTTTGAGTGAATGTAAATATTAAAAAGTAAATATGTGACATGGACATTTGTTAAATCACTTCGAGAAATGCGTCTGTAGTGAAAAATGATCAATAGTTTATTATTTCAAAATTTTACTTTGTTCTGATTTTGTATTAATTAATTGCAGAAAACGAGCTCAGAATATGATGGATTTCACGTCACCATCCTTTTAATGTGATATAATGATATTCTATTCATCGGCCTTAATAACAACTTCAATTCCAATTAATCACATCTCTGTTATCAGAGACAGAGATGGTGCATTGGTGAAGTGCAAAATCATTTAATTAAAATAGTGTTGTTTTTTAATAAAATATTATTATATTAAAAAGTGATTATATTTAACGAAATATTGACGGAAGAATACGGGATATGTTTTGGTAAGGTAAGTAGTTATAAAGGTAATTGAATGAAATATCGCATTATAAGAGTGATGACGTGAAATACTTTAATTATGAAGTGATATTTTTATAATTAATCATTTATATATATTTTCACTTTATTATTGACGGTAAATTATGAATTAGACGATTTAGATTCAATTTTACTTTATCACTGAAAATTATTTTTCAACTATATTTGAATATTTTGTTGATTTTATTTTTATTTGTATTTCGATGTCAAAGCAAGAGAGCGTATTTTTTCAAATTATAGTTGAAGATATTCTAATAGGTGTTGGTTAAGTCAAAACTCCAATAACTCCCACTCCTGAATTAGTCAACTCCAATAACTGAGAACGTGTTTTTCCAAATTATAGTTGAATATCGGGCATATTCTGGATCATGTTGCGGTAAGTAGAACAATCCTGAATCAGTCACTTCCCAGCTTTCCCCGTAAATCAAAATGATACTCCAATTCACAAGCATTTCATAAAGTTTTCATTTGCTAGCTTCTGAATGTGAAATGTACATGTTATCACTCTTTCTGAAGATCATTCATTTGATGTGCTATCAAGCCACAATGGAAAACACGGCCAACTCCTCTCACCTAGGATATGCTTGCAGCTTACTCAAGATCTCGGTCTCCATGTCTGCTGAACTTTGTTTTGTGATGGTTGGGGAGGATGACGAGAGCTAGTAGAAGGGCTCCCATTAGGCATGGGATTGGGGTGCCGATGTGGTCTTGGAGCGGCAAAGGGATGCCCATTAGCCCTAGGATGGGGGTGCCGATGAGGTCTTGGAGCAGCAGAGGGCTGCCCATTAGCCCTAGGATGAGGGTGCCGATGAGAGCTTGGACCAGCAGCAGGACGCCCAATTATAGGATTGTGGTACCCATGTTGATTCTGAGTGTGAGGCAAGTACTGCTGTCCAGGAGATGGGTATATTTGTTGGAACTGTGTATGGGGAGGAGGGGCTCCATAGGACTGTTGTTGAGACCCTCTGTAAGTTTGTTGAAGAGGAATGAAGTTTCTAGGGAATAGCTCTGGAGGAGCAGGGGCTAGTAATCGGGCAACAGTTGGTGATGCCAGCTTACTAATGATTGCATTTCGGTGGTTAGGAGCTTCAGTTAGTTGATTGTGAGTTTCCTTGAACGCTGCCGAAATTCTGTCAAGGCTTTTAGTACTTACAGTTCTGGCAGGATTTGCCGGCTGCTCAAATGGATCTTCAACCTATGATTTTATAACGGTGAATACTCAACTGAAGGCCATGCTTGCAAAAAGGTAATGAATAAAATCTAGTTCATGAGGAAGAAGGGGTGGAAAACTCACAAACAGTGCATATGTCTTGGGCAACCATATGGTGTTGGAATCAATGTCTTCCCACTGTCCTCTATGAACACTAATGCCTTGATTTAAAGCCATGGAATTAATATCTGCAAACTGCAATTAATAAAACTCTTCTCAGTTGACTATCCATTTACAAATCAGCTTATTAAGGTGCAGACTGGAAGATAAAGTCTATGTCTAGTAGTGTGATCCGTGAATACCTTTGCAAGGAAAGAGAGGAAAAGCTCTGACAAAGTGCTTCGATTAACTCTTCTTGACCTGTCCTCCTTTAATCTTGTTATATTTGCGGCACATGTTTCTGCTATACGATTCTGGGCTTCTTCTCGAATGCCTGGAGGAAGCATAGAACATCACATTAGGCATATCTGAGGAACATGAACAAGGATGGGTGGGATAAATAGTGTGTCATGGTGACAAAATCAGGTAAGTGGGCAGCAACTTATAAATAATGTCACATGCCATGCTGCTAAGGACTCTACGTGCGAATTTTGTCGGACAGCTACCTGTAAGATCATCAACTATATTTCCAGGGTATATTTCTTTCAAGGGAGGCAAAATCGCAGGTACGCATGTCTGCATTAGTTGAATGAAACAATGAGGCATGCAGCAAAGAAAACTCAGGAGTATGAAGGAGAATAAACATCTAAGCAATAACAATGCAAGCAAGGGTAAAAGTTTAAAAGTTCTTTATTGTCAGGACTATATTAGATTTTGTTGAAAATCTCAATCATGACCATTTAATTACTTAAAATAAACAAAGCAGAAAATAATGTCAGATAACTTTTGCAAACTGATCATATAAACATCTAAACATTACTGATTCATCAACACAAAAAGTACCTGGAAATGAAAAATAATTAGCAGCAGACATAAGGTGTATGAATTCATGGACCCGTACTGGGGGTTGTTTATATTCTGTGCTTTAGCCCATGTCTTTACCTGCAAAAATAATCATTTGTTAAATTTCTGTGATAGAGGCAACAAAACATATCATGTCGCAAATATTTTGGAAGTTTCATCCTCCGAGTAGGGCTTAGGGAATGTCTACCGCATGTACAGTCTATGATCAATGAACTGGAAAATTCAACCCAAAAATGTATGCCACGAAAATCGCACCAGAAGAACCATGTCTCTGAAGCGATTGTCTATCCCACTAATCCAGAACAGGAGTCGAGATTTTGCTTGGCCTATCAAATTGCAGACGGAAATATCACAGCTGATAAACTGAGCTGTTTCAAATTTAAGAATCGGCACTCTGGCACTGGAGAGGAATTGCAACTTCCGCCACCCGCCTTAGACCAAATCAGCAGAAAAAAGATGACATTTCAACTTATAAAATATTTCACATAAAATGAGAATAAAATTGACAGGAAAATGGGAATACTCGAAGCTGCTGGCCAATATGCAAAAACAAATAAAAAATTGTGACAAACTCACCTGCTCGTCGCATAGCTTTTTGCACTTCTCTTAGTATACCCTGTTTATGCTTTTTCCCAGCAGATGATACAAAATTACCACTAGGCAACTCTATCGAGATGTCCAAATCACTCCATCTTGAAAACAAGTTCGAAACAAAGGACCCAAATGGCTCTACAGTTGCACCTGCATGTAAAAGAAGCATTTTAAGATACAAGTAATGTTTGAGATAAACATCAACACGTAATTAGACAGCCAGAAGTGGCATAAGCTTAATAAACTCTTGAACCCAGGAGGCCAGGATATATAAACATTAAAGGAAGGCAGATATTGGATCCAACTAATGCCGCAGCATTAGAAATCATGATGCATTCAACGCTGTAACATTCAAATTCATGTTTCAACTCAGAGAACTCTATATTGCCCCAAGTCTACAAGACTACAACTTAGTGGGCAAATGATGCATCTGTAAGACTTCAAAATGATAAAGTTTTGGAACAAAAATTAGCAATTAGCACATACAAAAAATATGATCTTTCGTATCAGTGTATAGATAAAAATAAATAAAGTGGCAATAAAAGTTGTAAAATTAGATAACAGCGTTGAAGAGCGGATTAAGAGTTCAGAAAAGAAGCAAGTTGAAAATGATGTACAGCTCTATAGTTCATGGTGCATCAGGAAGTTCTGTTGTCGCATCATTTACCTCTTATATTTTCCACAGAATCAACAATAGACTGAAGCTGCTGAATGATTTGTGAACGCAAAACCCAGTCATCTCTCGATGGTGTGATAACAACAAGAATCTCATTTATTGTAGACTCCAAAGCATTGTGAATGCTCATCTTAGTATTCTTCCGCTTAAACTAAATCTATGAAATACATACATAAAATTAGAGACAGGAGGGGTCCGGTTTATGAAACACAAGAAAAATATAAAAGAGGTTCAGTCTGAATGCCATTTTTACACAGCTATAGTCATTTTATGTATAGCCAAAATCTTCATAAAATGGTTTTAGAGGAGTGCAATATCAAAATCACTATACAAAATTGGGCATAATTTGGTTCAGCCTTTACACATACCATTTCATATTTAACAACAATCACAGAATCAATACTGCAACATTCTTTTATTAGTTACCTTCAATAAATTAAGTGAACAAGACTAAATCATGACAACAGCCATACTACCAAACCACCTGATAAAATGTGCCCAACACATCAAACCCACACAAACATTTCATCAAACACCTGACAGGCACAACAAAAAAAACCCACCCGCATCGACCCATTTCATGCCCATAACCATACAGTCCACTCCTTCCACTAGGGTTTGAATTTCTAAAACAGAAACAAACAATCGCACTAACCTCAATTCAGAGATCAATTATACAATTAACGACTCCTCCCACAGCTCCGATTCCACAACAATCCACAAAACCAATTTCAAATTAAATCGAAATTTCTCGTCTTTGAGTTGATCATCGGAGCAGTGAGGGCCGAAATGGGTCAACTTTATTGAGTAAACGAGTTGCTCCGATTCACATTCTTCTTTCTTTATTTGTAGCATCCAGTAGAAAATAGGCTATTTGTAAGTCCAATAAACAGGTTTATAGTACTGTTATTTAATTTTGAGTGTATAATAAAAAATTATTTAATAGTAATGAAAAGGTTTAGGGTTTTTAACGAAAACCAACCTAATAATATGTGTTTTTAAGAGAACCATCCGTTTAATAAAAAAATTCGCAAATCACCCTTATTTTTTTTCCGTCAATTTTGAACCAGAAAACTTTATTAGCTTTGTAATATTTTCATGCACATAAAAGCAATTCATCAAATACAAGGCATCAATTGTAGAACCGCCTTAATTAGGGAGCGCTCATGTACATAACTATCGCTAAATTACATTTGTCAGGCCACATCTGCTCTTATCCACTAATTTATCAGTCATGTGATATGTGACTACTTTTTTGGGTTAGTGGACGACACTAAATGTAATTGGGTTAGTGGCTGCCACGTGTCATTCGATTGATAAATTAGTGGATGAGATGAATTCTTGAGATGTTATCTTACAAATGTAAATTAAAAATGTGAAAGTACTTGAGCGCTCACCGCCTTAATCAAATACTTCTTTTCTGGCATCAAACAACTTGTTGTGCAAACTTTAGATTATTCAACCAATTTTCTCCACTAATATTCTGAAAATGATTTTTTGCTGAAACCACCCGCCCAATACTAAAATTTTAATAAAACCACTCCTTCAAAAAAATTTGAGATAACTACCCATCAATTCCAAATCTTTAAATCTTGACATCCCAACGCCGGTTCCGGCGTCTTTTGCTGGAAAACTGGCTATTGACCCGGTTGACCATGCTTTAAATAGAATTTTTTCATTAATATACTTATCCAATAATACCATTAATCTTAATATGATTTGATTCTTGTTCAATTGTGCTTGAATTATCCAAAAATCATAATACAAACTTGAATTATCCAAAAATCAAGATGGCACATTGATATGGTAATCAAAGGTGAGCAGATGTTCAGATCGACTATTTTTTATGGGCATCCTGTAGGGAATAGGAGAAAGCAAAGCTAGAATTTGTTGAAAGCGTTGAAAGGGAGTCAAGAAGAAGCATGGATTGTGTTGGGCGATTTTTACGAAACTTTGTATGAGTATGAAGCCACGGGAGGGAGACCAAGGGATGTTGGGAGAATGAGAGCTTTTAGAGGAACGTTGCATGAATGTGGGTTAGCGGATGTAGGATTTACTGGTTCACCGTTCACTTTCTCAAATCGGTGCAAGGGTTGTAGGGAAGTGCGTGCAAGATTGGATAGGGTGGTAGTATCGAATAATTGGATGGAGACATTCCCTAAAGCAGCAGTGCATCACGGCTCAGCATACAGATCAGATCACAATCCTCTGATAGTGTATTTGTATGGGAAAATAGTGGGTGCATGATAGAGCACAGTTGTACGCTACTTTAAGTCCTTTACATTGCTTATATTCTAACATATTTCAGTATAAGATTACGCTTTTGGTGTAGTTTTGTATCTCAGGTTCAAAAGAAGAGTTAGAATAAAAACACAACAAGAAGGCTGAATCTCGAGCAAAAAGACAACAACTTGACAACAAAGGACAAAAGACCACTGGCGCGCGAGTGTGGGTCGCGCAGAGGACAGCAGAACGATGACGTCAGCAAACAGCGAGATATTCAGAATGATGACGTCATCACGCGCGAAGAATATTTCTAAGTTTGGTTTTTGGAGATTACATATTTCCTAAGCTGATTTTTAGAGATAATAAAGATTTCCTACAGATATTCTTGCCTAAATATTCATGGAAACCCTAGGAGGCAAAGACTATAAATACAAAGCTTCATGGAAATCACATGCATGCACGCAGAAGGGACCAGACGGCTCAGAGCAGAATTCCGATTTAACCGTGCGCGCAAGCTGTCACGCGAGCCTGACGACACACCAAACAGATTTGTCTTGTTATTTTAGTTGTCATATAATTATTCTGGAGATGTATTCACTCAGTATGAGTAGCTAAACTCACTGAACTCGGTTTGGATTTGAATCTATGAATGATATGTTTTGAGGTTTTGTTCTTAAATTGCATGATAAGGTTTAGTATTATTATTCTGAACTCAATTGCATGATAATTAGGTTAGACAATTAAGCAAAGCCTTGCACCGCAGACTTAGTTGTAGAATCTATTATCTATAGTTAAACTATCAGAAGTACGTGACTGTGAATGGTAGGAGTAACACTAGAATAGTTGATAGCTACCTTGACCGGATTCGTGGTTGACTAGACTAGATTGAGTAATAATATCATACGGACTATGACCGGAATGTATGTGTAGGTTATTAAGCTGTGACAGGACCTTAACTTACGTGAACATTATATCATGTATCTTTAGTAACCGATGATAAGCAGATGTTCATAAGGATAAGTCTGAGCTGATAGCATCTCGTAAATTGTTAAGCAACTTAGTAGTAGTGCGCTAGTGTAGTCACGCGTGTTTGTTTTCTGTTTTCTTACTTTACTTGCTCACTCGCAAACCCCAGTTATACTTTGTAGAAGAAAGTTAACTTCTCACCGTTCCCTGTGGATTTGACCCCAGCTTACCAAGATTATACTAGTAGGAGAGCCGGGATAAATTTGCAGCACTCAACGACGTGCTCGTCAGTGCATCAGACAAACAATTTAGATTTGAGGAGATGTGGTGCTCTCATCAGGACTTTGCTGGGGTGGTGGAGGAGGCTTGGAAAGAAGCAAAAGGTAGGACCAACTCAGTTTCTAAGGTGTTGAAGGGGTGTGCACAGAGGTTTGGTCAGTGAAATCATAGTGTGTTTGGTCACGTGCAAAAACAAATTCAGAATCTAAAGGCTAAGTTAGACATGATAAGGGGCAAGGAGCGTACTAGTGAAATCTGTCTGCAGGAAGGAGTAATCGTAAAGTAATTGGATGAGTGGCTTTGGAGAGAAGAGATTATGTGAAGGCAGAGGTCTCGGGTGCAGTGGCTGCGAGAAGGGGACAACAACTCAATTCTTTCATGCCAAGGCATCTGCGTGAAGAAAGGCCAACATGGTTAACTGCTTGATCGGGAGGACGAGATAAGGAAAGAGATGAATGAGGAAATGATGGGGGTTGCGGAGCAGTATTTCGAGAATATTTTCAGGTCAAATCTTTGTACTGAGAATGTGGATTAGGAGCAAGCTTCGAGTGAGGTGGGGGGCAAGGTCACAGATGAGATGAATACAATGTTGCTGGAGCAATTAGGGGATGAAGAGATTAGACAGGCAGTGTTTCAAATGGCTACTTTGAAAGCACCGGGCTTGGATGGATATCCTGCGAGGTTTTTCCAAAAATTCTGGCATGTGGTAAAAGTAGAGGTGTGTCGACAGGCGAAAATGATTTTGAATGAGGGAGTTGATCCGGGAAGCCTAAATACTACGAAGATAATTTTGCTACCAAAGCAAACGGAGGCGGTAGAGATGAAGCTTTTTAGACCAATCAGCCTATGTAATGTGATTATGCGGATCGTGTCTAAGGTAATTGCGAATAGACTGAAGGGGTGCTATCAAAGATTCTATCAGAAGCTCAGAGTGCGTTCATTTCAGGTAGATTGATATCAGACAACATTCTTTTGGCTCACGAATTGTCGCACTGGATAAACTCGAGGAAGGGGAGAGGGGAAGCCTATGTGTCTTTGAAGTTGGATATGTGTAAAGCATACGATAAAATGGAATGGATTTTTTGGATAAGATGTTGAGTAAGCTGGGTTTTCAGAGGAGGTGGATAGATACGGTGATGCGGTGTTTGCACTCTGTGACATATGTGGTCAAGATTAATGAGCGACTGTCCAGGGTAATAACGCCGTCAAGGGGTTTGTGGCAGGGAGACCCGTTATCTCCGTACCTGTTTATTTTGGGGTCTGAATGGTTGTCAAGGGCTCTTGAGGGAGGAGTCCGTGAAGGAAAGTTAGCTGGACTGAAGATAAGCAGAACTGTCCGGCTGTCTCTCATTTGTTGTTTGCTGACGATAGTCTACTATTTTTTAAGGCAAAGAAATCAGAAGCAGAGGGTGTTAAAGATCTGTTAAAGGCCTACGAAGCTCTATCAGGACAGCAAGTGAGTTTGGAGAAATCGAAGATAGTTTGTAGTCCGAATATCTCAAGTAGTAACCGTAAGGGCGTTGAAGATAGTTTGGGAATTTCATCAACAGAGAAGCATGAGAAATATCTTGGGCTCCCATTGATAATAGGATTGATAAAGAAGGAGGTATTTAAAGAGGTCGAGGAGAAGATGGCAGGAAGAATGCTAAGTTGGAAGTCGAAGTTGTTATCTATGGCTGGAAGGGAAATGTTGATAAAGTTGATGTTATTGGCGATGCCACAATATGTGATGGGCTGTTATAGGCTTCCAGTTACAACGTGCACCAATCTTCAGAAAATGGTCACAAAATTCTTGTGGGCAGGGGGTGCGACAGCAAGATCAATCCATTGGGTTAATCAAAAGATTCTGTGTAAAGAGAAACTGGAAGGTGGCTTGGGTGTTCGTAACTTGAGAACGCTGAATGATGCTTTTTTGGTCAAACAAGCATGGCGGATGCTTGCTCATCCAGAACTATTACTCAGTAGGGTGTATAAGGCTCGGTATTTCGCTGAATGGGATGTCTTGGAAGCTGGTTTGGGGTGTAAACCTTCGCACGCCTGGCGTGGAATCTGCAAAGTTAAGCACTGGTTGGGTGCTGGGCTAGACGGTCGGGATGGTGAGGCAGAGCCCGTATGGAGGTTGGAGAGCTCGGGTTTGTTCACAATTAAGTCACTGTACAAAGTTATGATGAGAGAAGCATTGAAGGGTCAGGGCCAGCTGGGGGAGCAGTCAGATGCAAGCAAGATGCAATGGTTTTGACAGAAACTTTGGAAAGCTAAAACTCCTATTAGGATCAAGATGATGGTGTGGAGGTTGTACAATAAAGCGCTACCAGATGCAATGAATTTAAAAAGGAGAGGTTGTGACGTTTGGCTGGAATGTGTTGGGCGTGGTTTTGTTGGAGAGAATGCTTTGCACACGGTGCGCGAGTGCTGGAGGGCTAAGAGTTTTTGTTATAAAGTGGAGGTTGATGAGCGGTGCGTATAACAGTGTGGGGGGAGTGCGGCGGATTGGCTTTATTTCTGTGCTAATAAATGCAAATCGGAAGATTTTCATAAGATTATTGTTGGATATTGGAGCTTGATGGACCGAGCATAGAATGAAACCCAATGCTGACTAGGATCTAGCTCATTGACAGCTAGACAGGGAGGACCAATCCACACCTGGGTCAGTTGAGTCATGCTGTTTGCGTGGCAATTGTGAACTGTTGGATGGAGTTTATTTTGGACGGCTGAGATCTAAAGCTGAGCAGGGTATAAAAGCGACATTATCTCAGATAGGGTTTCACAGATTGCTCTCCATCTCCGCGGCGCAAACCTTCAGATTAGGGTTCTTGATTTTTCCAGCGATTCTTGTAATTAATGTCGTTTCTTTAACTTGCTCTAGGTTGCTTGAGTGTTGTAGTGCCTTGTGCATGGTTGATTTGCTCGGTTTTGAGCAGGCTGTTGTAACATTCAGGTTGAGTGAGTTAGGGTTGTGAGGGAGTGAAAGTGAGGCATATCTGAGTGTATATTTGTACGCAAACTTTGCTGCTGGTTCCGGCTGGTATTTTCCGGGTGATAGTGCAGACAACCGAGCCTCAGGAGCTCAACGTGGATTAAACCCTTCGGGGATATAACCACGGTATAAATTAGGTGTATACTGTTTCCTTTCTGCATTTCTTTAAAGTTTAGGTTAGATTTAGTTGTTGCCTGAATTTGACCGGAATTGTTTTAGGTCCGGTGATACATATCTAGTATAGGACTAGATTACTACAGTGGCATCAGAGCCAGATTATTAGATTCCGGCTAGGAATAGAGTAGTTTCAGTTAGTTCAAGGATTTATTGAATTTTCTGCTTCACTGATTGTTTCTTGTTTTTTTTTCTTGCGAGGAAAATGGGAGCAAGGATAGAGGTCTATCAGTACGATGGGAAGTCGAACTTCAGGGTCTGGAGCATCAAGATAAGGGCCCTGTTGTCTCACAACAAGGTCCTTGTTGCTCTAGCAGACCCTGACAAGTGGACGGAGGAACAAAAGAAACGCAAGGAGGAGATAAATGAAGAAGCACACAACCTCTTGGTGCTTAATCTTGCGGATCATGTGCTGAGGAAGGTCAGCACGGAAAAGACCGCTCTAGGTCTTTGGAACAGGTTAGTTTCCTTGTTTTCAATTCAGCAAGCTCCTAATTTAGCTTACCTTAAGGCTGCTGCATTTAGTTTTAAGATGGATAGTACTAAGTCTATAGATGATAATTTAGATGAATTCTTGCGTATGACTTTGCAATTGAATGACACTGAGTATGCTTTAGATGAAAAGAGTATTGTAATGATCTTGATGAATTCTTTGCCTGATTCTTATCAACCTGTTAAGAATGCGTTCCAGTACACTGGAACTTTACCTAGTTATGATATATTATGTACTGCTTTAAGAACTAGGGAAATTGAGATTAGGAATAATAAAGCTAAGAATAACTCAGGTCTGTTTGTTAAGTCTAAGAATAAGAATCAATCTAATAAATCTAAGGATAATGCTAGTAATAAAGCTAAGGGTAAGGGGGAGCAGAATAAGGATAATAATAAAAATCAGAAAGAGACTAGGAAATGTTTCTACTGTGGTAAAACTGGACATCTTAAAAAGAATTGTTATAAATGGCAGAATAGGGCTAAAGATGCTAATAATGAAAATAACCTAGCTACTACAAATGATGCTTCTGCTGATTGTGGTGAAGTCCTGAGTGTGTCTGATAAGATTGTCTCTGATAATTGGGTGCTTGATTCTGGCTGTTCATTTCACATGTGTCCTAATAGAAACTGGTTTGTAGATTTTTCTGAAAACATTAATGAAAAGGTTTTTATGGGAAATGATAATGTGTGTGATGTGCTAGGAATTGGCTCAGTTAGATTGAGATTGAGTAATAATAATATTGTTACTTTGACTAAGGTCAGGTTTATACCTGACCTGAAGAGAAATTTAATTTCTCTTGGTGCATTAGATGACTCAGGATGTGTTTGTGTGGCTGAGAAAGGTTGTATGAATGTTTATAAGCATGATAAATTGCTGATGTCTGGTTCTAAGATTGCTGGATTGTATGTTTTGAATGATGCATGTTGTAATGTGGCTGGAAATAAATCTGATAGTACTGTTAAGTGGCACTTAAGATTAGGTCACATGAGTTTTAAAGGTTTAACTGAATTAAGCAAACAATCTGTGCTTGATAAATCTGAAATATGTGAATTGCCTTTTTGTGAATGTGTGTGTATTAGCTAAACAACATAGGCTGAGTTTCTCATCTGCTAAACATGTTTCTAAGGCTGTTTTAGAATATGTGCATGCTGATTTGTGGGGTCCTGAAGGGTATGAATCACATGGGGGTGGGAAATATTTTCTATGTATTGTTGATGATTTTTCTCGCATGGTGTGGACTTTCTTACTTAAAACTAAGGATGAAGCATTTAGTAAGTTTAAAACCTGGAAATTATTAGAAGAAAACCAAACTGGTAATAAAATTAAGGTGTTTAGAACTGATAATGGTTTGGAATTCTGTAATGCTGATTTTGATGATTTGTGTGCTGAATCTGGTATTCTAAGGCATAAGACTGTGAGGTTCACCCCTCAGCAAAATGGTATTGCTGAGAGGATGAACCGAACCCTGTTGGAAAAGGTGAGAGCATTGCTCTTCACCTCAGGGTTACCTAGGGCCTTCTGGGGAGAGGCATTAGCTACTGCCACCTATTTAATCAATAGGAGCCCTAATAGAAGCCTAGAATTTAGATGCCCATTAGAAAAGTGGACTGGTAGAAAACCTAACCTAAGTCACCTTAGGATATTTGGTTGTTCAGCATATGCACATGTTAGAGAAGGTAAACTTGACCCTAGATCCATAAGATGCATTTTCTTAGGGTACCCACTAGGTGTTAAGGGATATAGATTATGGGATAGGGATTCACCTGGCCTAAAGATAATAATCAGCAGGGATGTAGTCTTTAATGAAGGTATTTTTCCTTATAGACAAGAGAACCCAACCCCTGAACCTAGTACCCAAGTAGGAGAACCTACTAGAACCTCAATTGAGGTGGAGCCAGTTCTGATCAATGATGATCAGGACATTCAGGGTCAGGTGGAGAATATTCCCATTGATCCAGACCAGGATTTAAATGATCAGGGTGATCAGAACCTGGAATTTCAGCAAGATCAAGCTGGGGATCCAGAGATCTTGGAGCCCTCCCAAACTGAGCAGCTGGAAAACTACCAGTTGGTGAGGGATAGATCTAGAAGGAACCCTAGACCAAACCCTAGATATAATAATCTGTCATATGCTGATCTAGTCTTCACTGCCCTAATAGCTGCACATGAGATTAAAGCTGTAGAACCTGAAACCTACCTACAAGCTATTAGTTCTAAGGATAAAAATAAGTGGATAGAAGCAATGAATGAGGAAATGAATTCCCTTAAGGTAAATCAGACCTGGACCCTAGTTAAGAGACCTAAAGACCATAAATTAGTACAATGTAAATGGTTATATAAGATAAAGGAAGGTCAGTTTGAGAATGATCCCCCAAGATACAAGGCAAGACTTGTAGCAAAGGGGTTTACTCAAAGGGAAGGGATAGATTACAATGAGATATTTTCCCCGGTGGTCAAACTTAAAACAATTAGGATCATGCTTGCTTTGGTTGCTTGTGGATGCTGATTTTGCTAGTGATAGAGATACTAGAAAATCTAATACTGCATATTTCTTTACTTTAGCAAATAACTGTATTTCTTGGAAATCACAATTACAACCATTAGTTGCATTATCTACGACTGAGTCTGAGTATGTAGCTATCTATGATGCGTGTAAGGAATCTGTTTGGTTGCAAGGCTTGTTATCTGAGTCAAATATTTGTAAGAATGTTGCTGTGATTTACTCTGATAGCCAATCTGCCATTCATCTTAGTAAAAATCCTGTATATCATGAACGTACTAAGCATGTAGATATTAAGTTTCATTATATAAGAGAACTTATTTCTATTGGTAAAGTATTTTTGCGCAAAGTTCCTACTGTTGATAATCCAGCAGATATGGGAACAAAGGTGGTGACTAACCTGAAGTTCAAGCACTGCTTGAAACTATTATTTGTTGAGTGATTGCAGGTACCTGAGTGATGATTGAGGATTTCGGTTGTTTGCACAAAGGAGTTAGGCACTAGCTGAGATGCTGCTGAAAGTTCAGAAGGAATGGGAAGAAGGGAATGATTTCTGATGAGCCAAAGTTGCTGATAGTTGGTGCTGCTGGGATCAAGCTCCAGGTGGAGATTTGTTGGATATTGGAGCTTGATGGGCCGAGCATAGAATGAAGCCCAATGCTGACTAGGATCCAGCTCATTGACAGCTGGGCAGGGAGGACCAATCCACACCTGGGTCAGTTGAGTCATGCTGTTTGTGTGGCAATTGTGAACTGTTGGATGGAGTTTATTTTGGACGGCTGAGATCTAAAGCTGAGCAGGGTATAAAAGCGACATTATCTCAGATAGGGTTTCACAGATTGCTCTCCATCTCCGCGGCGCAAACCTTCAGATTAGGGTTCCTGATTTTTCCAGCGATTCTTATAATTGCTGTCGTTTCTTTAACTTGCTCTAGGTTGCTTGAGTGTTGTAGTGCCTTGTGCATGGTTGATTTGCTCGGTTTTGAGCAGACTGTTGTAACATTCAGGTTGAGTGAGTTAGGGTTGTGAGGGAGTAAAAGTGAGGCATATCTGAGTGTATATTTGTACACAAACTTTGCTGCTGGTTCCGACTGGTATTTTCCGGGTGATAGTGCAGGCAACCGAGCCTCAGGAGCTCAACGTGGATTAAACCCTTCGGGGATATAACCACGGTATAAATCAGGTGTATACTGTTTCCTTTCTGTATTTCTTTAAAGTTCTTTTGAGAATTAGGACAGATTTGCAAGTTTAGGTTAGATTTAGTTGTTGCCTGAATTTGACCGGAATTGTTTTAGTTCCAGTGATACATATCTAGTATAGGACTAGATTACTACAATTATGGTAGGTGTTTGGCTGTTGTGGAATGCTAGGAATGAATTGTGGCATGATCATAGGGTAAGATCGGTGGAAGAGATGGTCGCAAAGTTAAAGTCAATATTGTTCCAAGGGGATGCTTATCTGGGAAGAAAGTTGGTGGTGAGATGGCCTAATGCGTTGCTGCTGGACACATATAAAAAGGGGGAGGTGTATTTATTGTGATGGATCATAGAGGATGGGAAATGGGGAGGTGGGGATAGCTGCTGTGTTCTTGGAGGATGGGGTGATTAGTGCTGTTTTTTATAAGTGGATTGAGAGGGCAGTTGTTGGGGGGAGGTAGAGGGAATGGATGTGTTATTAGGGATGCGGTTGGCGGAGGATTGAAAGCTGGAGGACGCTGTTATCATATTAGACTCACTAAGGATTGTCAACTCAGTGTTTTTGGGCCATGTGAACTAGAGAGGGTCGTCAAGGTGGCTCGATAGGTGTTTGGAAGCTCGGAGGAGGCATCTAGCTTGGAAAATCAAACACGCTATGCGCGAAGAGAATCATGTGGCAGATGCTGTTGCAAAATTTGCCCTTCAGTCAAAGTCCTCATGGCTCAACTCTTGGGCAATCCCATGGAGAGTGGGGGAGTGTCTGAGAGCGGTGGCATAGTGGTGTTTTGATGTGGTTGTTGTTGTGTTTGTTTTGGCCTGTTGTTTTTTCGTTGTTTTATGGCTGGCTGTGTGCTGGTTTTCGTTGGCAGTATTTTTCTATAAAAAAAAACTATGTACTGACTTCCTCCATCGTCCAAAGAGTCGAATGTAAGAAAGAGGCTACTGTGTTGAGATAGCTCATGTCAAGTGCGCTAAGGAGAGTAGTGCATCTTGAGTGTTTCTGTCACACCATGTAAGCGAACACATAACCCATTATTAATAAAGCTCATCCATAAATCTTTGTAATCAACTGTAGTTTCACCTAGAATCGGTAATCAATGCACGCCGAAGACAGCATCCGCTCCATAAATTGGTAGCATGTGGAAATCAACTTTGAATGCCACTCCATCTAGTTGCAGTGGAGCATTGCGACACATATTCTCGCAATGTAGTTGTTCTCCATTGCCCATAATGACATTTAAATGGCGGGATGGCTCAGGTAACCATGCAAACCTTGTCATTCTAATTTGCAAAAAAATATGAGTTGATCCAGTATCAGTCAGACTGAAATGCTTGAGATATCTCCATTCTCAACAGTGTTATCTCATCAGGACTCTCCATTGTCTCATCCGCACCCTCCAGTGTCTCATTCGTACCCTCCAGTGTCTCATCGGGACCCTCCAGTGGAACTGGTATGAAGCTCCCCCGACCAAGTGTGGGCTAAGTGGCCTGCGTGGTTCGAGAGTGCCTTTGGGACC
Organism: Sedum album; assembly: GCA_006409495.1. Taxonomy (NCBI): domain Eukaryota; kingdom Viridiplantae; phylum Streptophyta; class Magnoliopsida; order Saxifragales; family Crassulaceae; genus Sedum; species Sedum album. The sequence continues at coordinate 191,410 of QZGG01000188.1, read as the reverse complement.
TCGGATCTACGCTCTAGTGGGAAAGGGCCACTCGTGGGATCGGAGGTGTGCGGGTGAGTGCGGGATAGTGCAGCAAAGTGCGTAGCACTGCTGCACGGTGGAGCGGATGCGTGCAGGAAAATGCAGCAAGGTGGTGCCCCTTGCTGCACGTTTGTGCGCGGATGTGTGGGCCTGATGTGAGTGGATGCAGCAAAGTGTTGCACTTTGCTGCAGATTGATGCGTGGGTTAAGATTATGAGGTGGGATCTGAGCGGATGGAGGCGGAGATGATGCAAGTTGATGCGCGGATTTGTGGGTTAGATGCGTGAGAATGCAGCAAAGTAATGCACGTTACTGCACTTTGCTGCACTTTGGTGCGTGAGATGGTGAAATAAGATGAAAGGTGCTATGAATGTGGCGGAGATGCGGCGGCGCTGCGGCGGAGATTGACCGGAATCTGGAAAATAAAACTCAGAATAAACGAAATCCTGTGTTTTATTAAAGAAATTCTCGATCTAGGGTCGAGCTGTGTTACAACAATGCGTACAAACTGTGTAAAATGAAAGAAAACAACGCAAAGACAATTATGTGTCGTTTGCCCCAAGCCTTTGGCCGAAATGATCCCAGCACGTCAGAGTGTTTGAAGATGATGAGATGAGGAAAATGGGGAATGAGGGCTGGGTTTTATAGGCCAGGGGGTCGGAGCAATAAATGTATTTGGCACATTGCGCACATGGTCAATGCACTTATTGCGGGTTGACTTCGGTCAATGGTCCTTTGACCACGTGCAAAACATGTTGCACTTTGCTGGGACACGGCTGGGACGCGGCAAGGGGGCCTGGACGCGGAGAAAACTGCGAAACTTTGAAGTCAAAGGCTGGGGGGCATGTGCGCGCGCGTGCATGGGGCCTGGTGCGTCCGCGCAAGGATAAGCTGCGCAAGTCCTGGTCGCGCAAGGTCTGGTCGCGCAATGTTGGGTCGTGCGAGGTCGGGTCGCGCACAGGTTGGTCGCGCGCGTAATGGGTCGGGCGAGCATGAGCGAGCTCGAGTGATCCTTTGGCCGCGCGGGCCTTGGCGCATCTCCATGCCTTTTATTGGATCCTTAAGCCTTCGGAGGGCCTTGCTGCCTTGGTGAGTCTTGAGTTCTCGGCAAGGCTCGGGTCATCGGCAGGGTCTTTGGCTGAATTTGCCGAGGTCATATCAACACCCCCTCCTTTAAGCTCGACCTTGTCCTCAAGGTCTTCTTCAATCTTCTGCAACTCGACCTCTTCGGCAGGGTTTGGTAGAGAATTTCCCGTCCAAAATGCTGCTTTTGCCTCGAGTTCAAAGTCTGGGAAGCGTTCGTCGATGTACTTCAGTGGCTCCCAAGTGGCTTCCTCGGCTGGAAGGTCCTTCCATTGGATCAGAACCTCTTGCCCAGAAGGGCCTTCACGTACTCCTAATAGCTGCTCAGGTGTGAATCGAGGGCGGTACTCAGGGGAGGACCACCTTAGGGAATGCACGTCGCTAGGCCTGAGCTGTCCGCGGCAAAGCTTCAGTTGGGACACATGAAAGACAGGGTAAATCTGGCTTTCATCGGGCAGATTGAGTCGGTAGGCCACTTGTCCAATGCGCCTAACAATCTTGTAAGGCCCAAAGAACTTGGGTGCTAGCTTTGCATTGTCTCGCTTGGCTAAGCTATGCTGCCTCCTAGGTTGCAGCTTGACATAGACGAAGTCCCCTACTTCGAATTCCACATCTCTTCGATGCTGGTCAGCATTGGCCTTCATGATCTGCTGGGCCTTCTCGAGATGCTTAGTCAGTTCTTTCAGCACGTTGTCGCGATCAGTTAGCTGCTCCTCAACATGCTGCACCGGGCTTGATCCTTTCTCATAGGGCACTAGCTTTGGGGGCTTGCGTCCATAGAGAACTTCGAAGGGCGTCATCTTGGTCGCGCTATGGTAGCACGTGTTGTACCAATATTCTGCCCAAGGGAGGAACTTGACCCATTCCCGCTGCTTGTTTGATGCGAAGCATCTGAGATATGTGCCTACGCTGCGATTGACCACTTCAGTTTGGCCATCGGTCTGCGGATGATAGGCAGAACTTCTCTTTAGGCTAGTCCCCAAAGCGCCGAAAAGGTGCTGCCAAAACGTGCTTGTAAAGACAGCATCCCTGTCGCTCACAATTGACTCGGGAATCCCATGAAGTCGGATGATCTCCTTGATGAAGACTTCAGCAACCGACTTGGCCGTGTATGGATGGCTCAGCGCAATGAAATGCGCATACTTGCTTAGTCGGTCCACCACAACAAAAATGACAGAAAAGCCATCGACTTTGGGTAAACCTTCAATAAAATCAATAGAGATATCAGACCATACCTTATCGGGTAGTGCAAGTGGCTGCAGCAAGCCTCCGGGGGATTGAGTTGAGCTCTTGTTTCGTGGCATTCGTCGCATCCCTTTACATAGTCCTCGACGGACTTCCTTATGCCTTCCCAGTGGAACTCGTCTCGAATCCTCATGTAGGTTTTCTGAATCCCAGAATGCCCCCCTGGGGTGCTTGCGTGAAACTCCTTTAGCAGATTGGGAATCTGGGCTGAGTCCTTAGGAAGAACAAAGCGTCCCTTGTAGTAAAGACGCGAGTTGTGCAGTGTGTATGGCGCGACTCCCTTTGATGCTGCTTCGCGCAGCAGTCGCAAATCTGGGCTTTTGTTGTCGGCAATCAGCGCATCCCAATCTAAACTTGTGGCGTTGAGATGGCATTAAGGAATGCGTCATTGCCTTCAACTTCGCTGATCCTCGAAAGGGCATCAGCAGCTTGGTTCTCCTTGCCAGGCTTGTACTCTATGTCGAAGTCGTAGCCTAGCAACTTTGAGCCACCTCTGGTGCTCCTCGGCCACCAGTCTTTGTTCCAGCAGGAACTTGAGTGCCTTCTGGTCAGTGCGGACAGTAAAGTGCCTTCCCAGAAGATAGGGACGCCATTTGGTGACGGCCTGCACAATTGCCATGAGCTCCTTCTCATACACTGACTTTTGTCGGGCCCGTTCGGATAAGACTTGGCTGAAATAGGCAATGGGGCGTTGTTTTGCATGAGGACAGCGCCAAGTCCGTATCCAGATGCGTCGGTTTCTATGATGAAGGGTTCCTGAAAATCGGGCAGCGCTAATACTGGAACCTTCGTCATGCCTCCTTGAGTGCATGGAATGCTTTGCTGGCCGCTTCATTCCACGCAAAGTTGTCCTTCTTGAGTTGGTCGGTCAGTGGGGATGCAATCTTGCCGTAGTCTTTGACAAACTTGCGATAGTAGCCGGTTAGCCCCAAGAAACCACGCAACTCCTTGATGGTTTTGGGCTCGGGCCAGTCCTGCATGGCTTGTATCTTCAACTTATCTGCAGATACTCCTTCTTTGATACAACATGGCCGAGATACTCGATACTTTCCTGCCCAAAAGAACTCTTCTTCGGATTGGCCATCAACTCGTGCTTGCGCAACTCATTGAGGACCAATCTGAGGTGCGCTTTGTGCTTCTCTAATGATGGACTGTATACAAGTATATCGTCGAAAAACACTAGCACAAATTTACGCAAGAAGGGTCGGAATACCTGATTCATTAAGGATTGGAATGTTGCTGGTGCGTTCATGAGTCCAAAGGGCATGACCAGAAACTCATATTGGCCTTCATGTGTCCTGAAGGCCGTCTTATGCTCATCGCCTTCTTTCATGCGGATCTGATGATACCCAGACTTGAGATCGATCTTAGAAAAGATCGTTGCTCCATGTAACTCGTCCAACAACTCATCTATGACTGGAATCGGGAACTTGTCCGCCACTGTTTCCTTGTTGAGTGCTCGGTAATCGACGCAGAACCTCCAGCTTCCGTCCTTCTTCTTGACTAGCAGCACTGGACTCGAATAAGGACTGATGCTTGGTCGGATGACCCCAGCGTCTAACATCTCCTTGACGAGTCTCTCGATCTAGTCTCTCGATCTCGTCTTTCTGGGTTTGGGCATATCGGTAGGGCCGCACACTGATGGGGGAAGATCCTTCCTTCAATACGATTGAGTGCTCGTGTCCCCTAACTGGTGGCAGTCCTTTGGGCTCCTCGAAATGTCGCTGAATTCCCTTAGTAAAGCTCGGATGGGGGCAGGCTCGGACTTATCAAACTCCAGCTTTGCTAAGGTTGCTTGGGCCAACATTTCCTTAGTTTGCACCTCGATCAGATAGAACTCAGCAGAGTTCTTGCAGCCTCGGACTATGGCATGCAGGGATGCCTCGGATAAGTGCAGATCAGTGTCGCCCATAAGCTTGATCTTTCTGCCCTCATCTTGGAACTCCATCCGCATGGAACGCCAATTGGTCTTGATGTCGCCTAGCGTCTGAAGCCATTGCATTCCTAGGATTGCGTCAGTTCCTTTGATGTTTAGTGGCAGGAAGTCGGCTTTGACGGTGTAACCTGGCAGTTGCAAGCTAACTCCAGGGCAGTACCCTCGGCTTTCTTCGGTGATCCCCGTCCCTAATGTGACTCTGAATCCACCTTTGTCTTTGGTCGGGATACCTTCCTCACGTACAAGCTGCTTCGAAATGAAATTGTGCGTAGCGCCACTATCCACTAGCACAACAACGTCCCTTGAGCCAATCTGTCCCTTAAGCTTCATGGCTCGAATTGGCGTAAGTCCTGAGACGCTGTTTAGAGAGACCTCGACCTTGCCCTGGTCAGGCTCTTCTTCGGGATCAGAAATGAAATCCTCCTCTGATTCTTCCTCATCGTCATCGACAAAGAGGAAGCTGAGTCCCTTAGTCTTGCATCGATGGCCTGGGATCCACTTTTCGTCGCATCTGATGCAAAGTCCTTGTGCAATCTTGTTGTTATAGCTGGATTCAGTGATGCGTCGGACAGGTGGCGCATCCCTTGGCCTTTGTTCGAAATTGTTGGCAGGTCTGGGCCTCGGTTGATTCCATGTTGGTGCACTCTTTTGCGGAATGAACCTGCTTGCCTTTGATGAATCGGATTGCTCTTCCACCAGTTGAGCCATAGTCATCGCGCTGTTCAGTGTGGCTGGTTGGAAGGGCTTGATTGCTGCACGGATAGGATCCTTTAGTCCTTTGAGGAATGCACCCAGTAGTGCATCATCGGAAATCCCCGTGAGACCTGCGGACAGTTCCTCGAATCTGTCACGATAATCTGAAACTTTACCGGTCTGGACAAGTGCGAACAGCTGCTCATGGCTTTCCCTTGTTCCTTGAAATCGCTCCATGATTGAGTCTTTGAACTCTGCCCATGAGTATATCGGTTGTCTAAGTTCACGCCATCGGAACCAGGAAAGAGCTTTGTCCTCCAAACAAAGCGCTGCTGCCGAAAGCTTTTCGCGATCGGATAATCGGTTGACTTGGAAGTATCGCTCAGCGCGATACACCCAGTCAGCCACGTTCCTGCCATGGCAGATCGGCATCTCCAGCTTGCGTATGGCATTTTCGTAGGTCCTTTGCTCCGGTTGCCTTGGTTGTTGCCTCCGATCTGTTAGGAACTCATCGCCATAGTAGTCTTGGCGATGCATAGCTTGTGGGTTTGTGGGAATGCGGTTGTTAGAGCGGGATCCTTCGCCATATTCATCAAATGTCCACTGCGGAACATCTTGCTGGTCCTCCTTATTGGATCGCTGCTGGATCTTTGAATGGGAGGGATGAAAACATCATCCCTTGGCATTATGCTCGTACAAGGTCTGCTTGCCACGGTCATCAGATCTGGCGCAGGGCCTCTCAGATCTGGATCTGAGGGCCTTGTTCCTTGGTTGCCAGATCTGGGTTCATCGATGGTTATGCTGGATTTCTGGGCATTGCTGATGAACTGCGTGCTAAGTTGTTTGATGGCTTCGGTTAATGAAGCGATCTGGTCATTGGTGTGTTTGTTTTGCGCATCAAGTTTGGAAGACAAGTTATCAATACTTGTCTTCTGCTCGGCCAGATTGCCTTCAAGGGTTGATAGACGATCCTCGTTGGAGCGATCGTCGTTGGATCTGTTGCGTGTGTTTGCCATTGGTCCGTATGGATCTTACGAGCTCGGATGCCAATTTGGTATGAAGCTCCCCCGACCAAGTGTGGGCTAAGTGGCCTGCGTGGTTTGAGAGTGCCTTTGGGACCTCGGATCTACGCTCTAGTGGGTAAGGGCCACTCGTGGGATCGGAGGTGTGCGGGTGAGTGCGGGATAGTGCAGCGAAGTGCGTAGCACTGCTACACGGTGGTGCGGAAGCGTGCAGGAAAATGCAGCAAGGTGGTGCCCCTTGCTGCACGTTTGTGCGCGGATGTGTGGGCCTGATGCGAGTGGATGCAGCAAAGTGTTGCACTTTGCTGCAGATTAGATGCGTGGGTTAAGATTATGAGGTGGGATCAGAGCGGATGGAGGCGGAGATGATGCAAGTTGATGTGCGGATTTGTGGGTTAGATGCGTGAGAATGCAGCAAAGTAATGCACGTTACTGCACTTTGATGCACTTTGGTGCGTGAGATGGTGAAATAAGATGAAAGGTGCTATGAATGTGGCGGAGATGCAGCGGCGCTGCGGCGGAGATTGACCGGAATCTGGAAAATAAAACTCAGAATAAACGAAATCCTGTGTTTTATTAAAGAAATTCTCGATCAGCTCGAGCTGTGTACAACAATGCGTACAAACTGTGTAAAAGAAAGAAAACAATGCAAAGACAATTATGTGTCGTTTGCCCCAAGCCTTTGGCCGATATGATCCCAGCACGTCAGAGTGTTTGAAGATGATGAGATGAGGAAAATGGGGAATGAGGGCTGGGTTTTATAGGCCAGGGGGGTCGGAGCAATAAATGCTATTTGGCACATTGCGCACATGGTCAATGCACTTATTGCGGGTTGACTTCGGTCAATGGTCCTTTGACCACGTGCAAAACATGTTGCACATTGCTGGGACACGGCTGGGACGCGGCAAGGGGGCCTGGACGCGGAGAAAACGCGAAACTTTGAAGTCAAAGGCTGGGGCGCATGTGCGCGCGCGTGCATGGGGCCTGGTGCGTCGCGCAAGGTTTGGTCGCGCAAGGATAAGCTGCGCGAGTCCTGGTCGCGCAAGGTCTGGTCGCGCAATGTTGGGTCGCACGAGGTCAGGTCGCGCACAGGTTGATCGCGCGGTAATGGATCGGGCGAGCTGGAGCGAGCTCGAGTTAGCCTTTGGCCGCGCGGGCCTTGGCGCATCTCCATGCCTTTTATTGGATCCTTAGGCACTTGCGCGAATTTCCTTAAGCCTTCGGAGGGCCTTGCTGCCTTGGTGAGTCTTGAGTTCTCGGCAAGGCTCGGGTCTTCGGCAGGGTCTTTGGCTGAATTTGCCGAGGTCATATCAGGAACCTCCGTTTCATTCCTGAAACCCTCTAGCAAATATCATTAAAATTGATGTATACATTTATGGCTCGACGAAGACAACTCATCATATGTAATACATAACTATGCGCTCAGCGCGCCAACCTTCCAGGCAAAGTCAATTTACAAATAAGTAATGTGAAGTAAGGAGTACCTAATATATTGCTAGGTCGCGCCACTGCCTAGCGCGTGCACATGATAAGTAATGTGAAGTAAGCCGACCATGTACTCACATGTTTCGTCGCATACAACCATTTTAGTCGTTTCAAGGAAGCACAACCCATTGAGAAGCTCGCGGCCATGGTTTTATGCTCAGATGGAACAACATGATGATAGAAATAGCGATCCACTTGAAATAAGTAGCCCTCCGGACCGTCTACATTGAAAGAAGGCACATCAAGGATTAGGTTCATTTGCGACCCAGGTGTAAGCCTGCGATCCCTGCGACCCAGGCAAATGACATCCAATGGTCCAAAATTCATGCTTTTTGCAATTTTGTCTTTTAGTGTACGGTTTTTGTCTTTTAGCGTCTGCACAAATGCATAATCGAATGTGCATATAGTTAAGTAAAAAATGCAAATAGTTAAAAAGTCAATTTGCACAAATGCACAGGATCGTAAAGGAACCGGACTCATTCATGCGCGGAAGATGCACCGTATGTGGAATAGTTTTCTCTAAGGAATCATCGACCCATTGATGGCTCCCAGCACCACGCCCATGTTGCTCGCATTCAAATTATGAACATACAGATTTAAGTGTTGCTGTATGCGATGCTCACCAAACGTCAAAATGACGAAAAAGACCTCGAGGCAAGAACAAAAATAAACTATGGGAAAGGTAATTTCAGAATAGAAGAAAATCAACTAAACAGAATGCTCTCGGCCATTATGGTTTTTATACGGTGCATTGGATATTACTCTGCATAATTGGCATATGTAAATTTGTCCAAGTAAAACAAAAGGATAAAATAATTATGGCATATGTTTCATTCTATGATAGATATACTGCAATGCTTAAAGTTTCAAGCATGAAGAATGCACATAGCAAAAAAACTTGATACAAAATCATAAATAAAATCCATATAGAGAATCAGAGTCAGATAAAACACTCATTTTTATAAGAAAATGAAAGACTTAGATGATTCCAATCTTGTTGGCAACATCCAAAGCATCATAGTCGGGAGTAAGCCTCACATACGCCTTCTTTGTTCCATCAGGCCTTGAATGAAGAATGGAAATTTAGTTAGTCAATGGTGAATAGAAACAACTAGGCGACTGATTAACACTGAACAATGCCATAAATAAACAGGGTTACTATGTTGCAACAGGCAGTACCTGATCAATGTGTTAACTTTCTTAGTCTGAATGTCATACATTTTCTTGACTGCAGCCTTGATTTTCTTTTTGTCTGCACGGATGTCAACAATGAATACAAGGGTGTTGTTGTCTTCAATCTTTTTCATTGCAGATTCAGTGGTCAATGGGTACTTCAGAATCTGATAGTGATCCAACTTATTTCTTGGCGTGGCACTGATACGTGGGTACTTGGGATCTCTGGCCTTCTTGAGTGTTCTAGGGCGATGAAAAGTGACCGACGTCCTGATTTTCTTTGCCTTCTTCTTAATGCGTTGAAGTACCTGATTTAACAGCCTTGGCAGCTTTCAAGGCCTGGGCCTTAGGATCAGCCTTCTTTGTGCTGTCAACTGCAAGAAAAGATAAATATTATTCGATGAACTTGAATTAATACACAATCACTAGTTAACTTTGCATCAAGAATAATCTCATGTGGTCACTTTATATCTTACAAAAATAGAAACACAATGTAAGTGAAGCTCTGAAAATGATGTATGCCAATTGTTACTGTTACAAGGTGTAAACTGGAAAGTAAGATGAAATAAACATATTGAATAATGCTCTACTGAAACGCAATCCTAAATAATGTGCACTACAGCTAAAGGCGGTCAAACTAGTTTCGAAACATCCTATATTTTTGGTCTACTGCAATATACACAAAAATATTTTTCTGACGAATTAGAATATCAACAGGAAATTCTAAAGGTTATTGTAGGAAGAAAAATCAAATACTTCAGCTGCATACGGCAGAGTTAATAAGGCATATAAGTAAGCTCTATTGTTCATTTGATTTCAACGGGAGAAGCAAGTCAAGACAGCATGATGACAACAAAACAACTAATTAATAATGTGTAGTTGAAAACATGTACCTTTAGCTGGAGCCATTGCTAATCCTCAAAGCCGAAAACCTGCAGTTACAACAACAAATAAAAATCAATCAAAAGGTTAAACATTACAATTCGGAAACATTGCAGAAATTCGAAAACCAATCGGCGATTCGATCAATGGCGATGAAGAAGGCAAATGCGTACCTGATTTCTTTGCGGCTGGAATAGGGTTTCGGTTGCGATTACGGAGACAATCCATGTGCATACAATCGTCTGAAAGTAGCTTTACGTGGGCCGAGCCCAAAATCGAAAACGAAGTGGATGAGGCCCGGTAGAGTTGAATAATGCGCAAAATAAATCAAATCTCTGTTACAGTAGGAAGCCAAGAAATTGTTTCTTGAAATTTGCGAAGGGTTGAATTTCAGAGAAACATTAGGTAAATGTGAGACAGAAGAATTTAATAATATTCGTTGATTTTGATAATTTGATGGTTGAGATTAAATGTGATTTTTATTAAATGGACGACTGGTTTGCAAAATACCCTAACGGTTGAATTTGATGTTTTATTTAGGACAAAATCTCACCCGTTAGATCACTAATAATCAACGATCGAAAACGTGTCTCAAGGTCTCACATATACTTAGATGTCCTTCACTTTTCTAATTATCTCTATTACATATAAAGCGCAAAGATCTAATTACCAGTTATTTTTGAAGCCATATCATAATTTCCTAAAATACACCTAATCAATTTCATAATCACTATATTGTATTTTACTTTGGTTAAAATATAGTTAACTAAATTATCCTAACTATATTGTTCACACTTATGCACAAATTCATCTGCGCAGCAAAATACTACTCTCTCTGTCTCATAATGTTTGTCCACTTTCCTTTTTGGGTGTCCCCTAATGTTTGTCCACTTTCATTCATTCACAACCACATATTTTATTTTTTCTCTTAAATTCTTTTAAATCTTTCATTCTCAACCATACATTTTACACTCATTACCTCCTTAAATGCCGTGAAATATATGCTTTTGGACAAACTTAAGGGGACGGAGGGAGTAGTAGTCTATTAAACTAAAAGCAGAGAGACAAACATGTGAACATAATAAAACAATTAAATATTTCATATCAAAAAAAATATTAATAATTATTTGATGCACAATTATGTGAATGCCATTAAAAATATTGTATAATACATTAATATATTATGTAAAAAACTAATATATGAAATGATGCAATTTTGAATGAATTTCGAGGTATATTGGAAAAGAATTTGTGAATTCACAAATAACGGTTAATACAACTTTTGTGCTTCAATAATAAGATAGATTAACACAAATTATATTGTACATCATGAAAATTAAAGTGACCCTAATCTAGACCTTCAGACCAAACCATACCTCAAACTTCAATACTCAAATTTTCCGCAAATGTTAAAGAAAAACAAGAACTCAAAGAAACTAACAAAACTTGTAACAATCATCAGAAAATAGAATCTAGACTGATTGCAAAGGAATTTAACGTGGAAATCATAGAATCTGAGAGAAAAAACACAAGAGGCCCTATTGGGAGCTCAGCAAAACAGTCCACTAATCAGCCAAACGGCAAGAGACTTACAACAACGTTTAACGATCAACAGCCAAAGAAGTAAAGAATCAAATAGGCTAAACAAGACTAACAAATCTAAAAAAGGAAACTCCCTCTAAATCGAAAGAGAACTTCACAGCCTTCAGCGGCGGAGGCTTCAGTGCGCTATGGAACGGACTAGCAGCTCTAGCGAAGACCGACGACGCTGCTCAATTCAAGAATTCTCAGAAATCGCTCGCTTTCGCTCAAATCTCGTAACCCTAACTTCGCACAGCTCGATAATCTGACAGTTGAAATCTGTGTTCTCTTTCGGCTTTCATCTCAAAACGCAACCGTTTTGACCAAACGCTACAAATCTTTATACGCTGTCGTTTTAACCCTTTTTACGCAGAATGATCAAATCTCATTTTTCCTCTAAACCTTTACCTGCATTTTATCAACTGCAGAACAAAACCAAACAACTTGCCACAATAGATATTCATAACTAAAACTAGGAGTAACATCATCAATTTGTTAATATGCTACATTTCGATATAACTATATGTTTCGTTGTACGATTCACACGATTTGATTATGCCTATGAATGAACAATAACTATCTGCTATTGTACGATATGTATTCACAATCGAATGCGAGACCCTCAGTGTCCGCCATTTATACATTCTAGACATTACAAGTGGTAGGGTATTTTTTAGACATGACCGTGAAAATCAGATAGGTTAGTGTTTGGTACAAATATTAAAGACATGCAGTCATTTACTTGACGTGGTCGTATTTCCTTAACATATATATATAGAGAGAGTGAGCCTCTGCACTTCCCAACTGTCTGATAGATGGACATATGGATTAACTTCTACTTCCAAAACTATATATATTAATATTATGGTTAGGCCGACATCATCACTTATTGTCAAATGTAGATTTAGAATCATATTTTTACAAGTAAAATGATGTTCTTTTCAGTAGGGAAATCCGTTATGCACATGCCGTAGGTGCATATCGACGGCCATTTTTCTCACTTTACCCTTTCTTTTACTCTTATTTTAAGAGTGAAACTTTGGGTGAAGAAAGATATTTATGTTATTTTGACCGTCGATATGCACCGACTGTGTGTGCATTTAGCAAAGCTTTTTTCAGTACGGTTATTTTTGTTGTATCTACTAAGAATATAACTAGCCAAGTGTGCCGGAAAGCCAACTGGAGAGTGACTGAAGAGTGACTGGAGAGTGACTGGAGAGTGATTTGGAACCACTCCCGTTTTCATAATCATCACAAAATATTTTGGCACCTAGTAACAATCAATCTTAGTCTGCCTCATTACAGTTGGAAATTCAACTGTAACATGTTGGGGCAAAGGCTCAATTGAGTATCATTCAAAAGACAGCTTTTTATAAATACATTTCTGCGCTTATATCTTTAACAAATATAGTACATCTAAATCATCATTTATGTGCATTTTAGGTGCGAAAACGGTAGGTGTAACACAATTAATTTTGATGTTAACACATACAAAAATATAGCATACTAGGTAAAATGAGATATGAGGCATAAAGTAACTGAGGTTGGCTCATCTGCGACTCAGGGCATTATTTACGAACCTGAGATCCAGGTAAAGTACGTTGGATCATTTAATCTAACGGTCCAAAAATGTTACTTTTTTCGTTTTTGTCCTTTTCCAAAAAAGTCAAGTGCACAAATGCCGGTCAATATGTGCACACAGTTAATTTAAAAAATATAGATAGCTTAATTTTCAAAATACACATGTGCAAGGGGGTCTCAAAGGAACTGCACTCTAAAGTAACATATACACATGGATGACATATATTTGTTTCCTTCAAACAAACATGAAATATAAGTAAGTCATCATTCCTAATTTACCAGAGACGTTTTGCGTTCTGAAAGCTGCCTTAACATGTTGGATCTTGCTCGATAGACCACAACATTCTAAAAATTCTGCAGTGCTTAGGGAAGAAAAAATGAAGCAGATAAAAAAATGAAGATTAAAACCCTAATTATAATCTTGTTTTAAACTCGAAATGAGGAAAATTAAAAATAAGACAAAGGCCAACTAAATATTGTTTCAATCAAAAGTTTATTTCTGATCATATTCTCTCCTGTAAAAAATTGTAATCATGACAAAAACCCTCCATTTAGTTCATGCAAAATTTCATAGGTATGCCTCGAAAGGGGTGGCCGAGTGGGTAGGCATGAGGACAAGATCATCAGACAAGGTGCTGAGTTTGAATCTCTGTTTTTTTTTTAAAATTGGTCAAGGAATGGACAACCCCCGTTCTCAAGCCAATTAAATTATTCCCCTCTATCCTACCCCGCAGAACCCCTGTCCTGCCCCCATCAGGAATCGAACCCTGGTTGGCTCCAGTGGTGGTACTTTGGCTCCGGCTCTTACCAACTGAGCTATCCCCTGGTGGCCCCTGTATCTGTTATAAGGATAATTACAAAAAACCACCCTCATAATAGAGTGTTTTTCACGGAACCACCCTTATAATGTGATATTACAGTAAACCACCTCTTTTTATCATTCCGTTATTATTTAACCACCTCTCCGTTAACAGAGGTGGTTAAATGATAACGGAGTAGAGAAAGAGGTGGTTTACAGTAATATCACATTATAAGGGTGGTGCCGTGAAAACCCTCCTATTATGAGGGTGGTTTTTCGTAATTAACTCATTCCCGTATTTATTATGAACTTCAAAGTAAACTGTTTCGGCACAACTAGAATTTATTTAACTACAAAAACTAGCTACAACTTAGGATATACATTTGTCCTGATCAGTTCAATTATTTCCGTATCTTAAACGCGTCTAAATGTAATTCGTTTAGATATCTGAATCACATATCTTCTTCTTTTTTTTTGCTTGTGAATCACATATCTTCATTTATGTCTAGGTTGTCAACTACCTTCCTTCTGTGATTATCATTTCAATTATTCATGTAAGCCCTTTACAGACCCACAGTCTCTTCTGATCATTAGTTCATCAGAATGTTTTCAGATTTAGATGAAGAACAGTTAAAGTTCTCAGGTATTTGAAAAGTGGCATAAACAAACATATATATTTACATGTAATTTCACCAACAATTTATTAAAAATAACGACTAGGTACACACTGATAATCGGTATAAAATTGTACGTACCAAAAAATTCGTATAAAATGCACAAAAGTGTTAAATTAATTGGATTATTTTTTAAGTTTTGTAAATTTGTACCCATTTTATTGTGGTAGACCAACCCTTAGTATGTTGGGGAATTTCCTTATAAATGAGTGTCTAAGCCCACATCACTAAAACACTGAAATCAATATACTAGAAAGAAGTTGTGCAACTTCAATAATTATAGCTTTAAAAGGCGCATGGAGTTCATATGGCTACACCTTATTCTCTTATTTCCTATGATTTTGTTTGTGTTGGAAATAATCAAGAGGAATGAGAGAAGGAAAGATCAGCACTGCTACTTGCTGAATTACAAGCTCTTCAAGGCTCCGGAGGACCGAAAATTAAGTCAAGAAACTTGTGGTAAGATTATCTTAAGAAACAGGAATCTTGGACTAGAGGAGTACAAGTTTCTACTCCGCGCGATGGTGGGGTCTGGCATGGGTCAGTTCACGTCAGCCCCACCAATCGTGCTAAACGGGAAGGAAGATTGTCCGAGCCTAGTTGACATTTTTTCAGAAATGGAAGAGATCATGTTCACTACACTTGATAATTTGTTCAAGGATTCGAGTTTTAAGCCAAATGATATTGATATACTTGTAGTAAACGTCACATCCTTCACCTCCTTACCTTCTTTATCCGCACGAATAATCCATCATTTCAAATTGCGGGATGATATCAAAGTGTTCAATCTCACCGGAATGGGTTGTAGCGCGAATCTCATAGCTATTGACATGGTGCATAAAATGTTCAAAAGTTATAAAAACAAGCTAGCCGTTGTGGTCAGTACTGAAGCTATTGGATATAATTGGTATTGTGGGAAGGACCGTTCGATGATGATGACGAACTGCCTTTTCCGTTCGGGTGGCTGTTCGATGCTTCTGACTAATAACAGGTCCTTAAAGAACAAGGCTATTTTGAAGCTAGATACGGCCGTGAGGGTTCATATTGGCGCGAACGACGAAGCATATAATTGTTGCATTCAAGTGGAAGATGATATGAACATTAGGGGATTTCGGCTAAGTAAAAACCTCCCAAGGGCTGGAGGCAGAGCACTTATAGAGAATTTCAAGATCTTACTTCCAAAGATCTTACCAATCAGGGAGTTATTAAGATATGTTCTGGTCCTTATGGTCCGTAAAAAGCTCGATCCTCGACTAGTTCGAGGAATGGACACCAAACCCAATTTAAAAACAGTGATTGATCATTTTTGCATACATACAGGAGGCAGGGCAGTGATAGATGAAATAGGCAAGTCACTCGGACTAAAGGAGACTGATCTCGAGCCATCAAGAGTGACTTTGCACCGATTTGGAAACACGTCTTGCGCATCAGTTTGGTACATCTTGGGATACATGGAGGCGAAGAAGCGACTTAAAAAAGGCGATAGGGTGTTGATGATAGGACTTGGGTCAGGGTTCAAGTGTGCAACTGGTGTGTGGGAGGTCATGAGGGACTTGAAGGATATGAATGTGTGGGAAGATTGTGTGGATGGTTATCCTGAGAGGATGGGAACTGATGCTATATCTGGGAATAACTTACGGATCAATGGCGTGTTGCTCGACGCACTTACTGATGAAGGTGTTGAAGATCTTAGGAACTGTGAAAATCTTGTGGTTGAATGTTTCTAAAGATTTTCATTCTCATGTTGTGAAATCTTAGGCTGGAATGATCAGTTTGCTATATTTTAGTTATGAACTATTCATCAATGACTAAATAAAAATAATCATTGAACTTTTCTAGGAATTAGGATATGATATATTCGAGTTCTATTCTTATGAGACCCAAGAGGGATTGAATAGTTCATTTAAATTATAAATAATTACAGAATGGTGCAAGTGCACATATATAAATAGAGAATGTATCATGTGGATCCATCTATTTTGATGCACCATATTGCACCACGTCATCGCATTTGTTATGTGCATATCACGTGCAAAACATGTGCAACTCACATGTTTCATTAATGCGTTAGAACAATCTGGTACATCCAAAAAATACAATCAACGGATGCAAGAGGGGGTTCACAAGTCCATCAAAATAGATGGATCAACATGATACAATCCCTATATAAATATGCATACAAACACTCATAAGGGTAAATCTGATAATAATGAAAAAATTGAAAATTTTCTTTCTCACTAAACTCTCACCATAGGCAAGTATACTCTCTCATCTCACACTTTCTCCTCAAAGTTCAAACTCTCACCTCACCGGCTCATCTTCTCAACTCACATTAAAATGGATAATCTTCTCAACTTATTTTAGAAAATTATTTTAAGATCAAATCATTTTTTTTATATAAAAAAAATCATTTGACCTTGGAGTTGCATATAGTATTTGATATGGGCTGTCAAATGGGTTTGACATGTGTTGCCGGATGAGATTGATATGGCATGGGGAATGAGTTTAAAAATTGTTTTCGAGTAAGTATGGTATGTTAACTGCGTGCACACGCTAATTTATATTGTGTTTGAGTATCTATGAGACTATGACAATCTTTACTATATATAAAGCGGAAAGAATTCTATTGTCAGTTACAGATGAAGCCATATTTCCATTCCCAAAATACCCCTCTTAATCTTTATATTTACTACATATTTTATTTAACTTTATCTTCCTATATATAAAGCACAAAGGGATGAATTGTCGGTTATTTTTGAAGCCACAATTCATCTTCCCAAAATACCTCTAAAATTATTAATAATTACATAATTTTTTTCTTTATTTAGTTTAATTATTATATACTTTATCAAGATATTAGATACATATACATGCACAAGTGTGCACCAATACACTAGTTATATATAAAGCAGGAAGGGTCCTATTGCCAGTTACAGATGAAACCACATTTCCATTCCAAAAATAATTTATAAATCAAATATATGCATAGAAATCTGCGCAAAAAATACTAGTTTATAGTAGAAGGTAAACTGCATATTTTAATGTACATATTAGTAATTTATAAACAAGTTATGTACTTTGAGAGTAACATACATGTACACATATGTGGATTTAATCATGGTGGTCTATGTTTTGTCAGGGCATGTCTGGACAGTCGAATGTTTTTGGTTTGGTTTTTGTCCTCAAGGTTTATAAATTGGTTTGACCTATTGGATCGTGAAGACATAGGCTAATCTTTCAAATGTAATAACCACAGTTTGGGTTGTTCGAATCAGATTAATAACCACCTCCGGACGCTATTGAAATTAAAAATCTTGAAGGGTCCGCGGATATCTCGATCTAGCCCAGTTCAAAAGTTTAGCAGCTTTTCAGTAGGGTATCAACCCTAATTCAAGGAGAACATGACGGCGAAATCCAGAGCTTTCCAACAACTTTTGACATCGAGCTTTATCCTTAAACTTCATAATTGATCTCTTTGAACTCAGTTTTAGTATTTGTTTTTGTCACAATGTATTTCACGGGTAGCTAACTTCCTTTATAGTTTGAAGAATTAAGTTGCAACATTGTATGTGATCATTGAATAGCAAGTTTAAATTTAGTGAATTATGTTCTTGGTATAATTGAATGCTTTGATATTTGCTTGATTCAGCCTAGCAGTGAAATTAAGTTTATAAAAATTGCATGATAGTTAATTGGATTGTCATAGTAGTAAAGCCTAGCGGTGGAACTATTGTTATAGTTTGATTAGGTAATTGTTACATCTTCTCGAGACTCTAGCGGGTAACAGAAAGTAGAACTAGAATTAGTTAAATTCCGTAGTGGGACTTTCTAATTAGAACAACTATAATTTACTAGATTGATTCATGGCTGGTGTATGATTACTGATTGCAACGAGAATCCATAAACTATATTATTAGTAAACTCTTTAGTTGTTAACTACAAACCTCTCAAAACCCTTTAGTAAACCCACAATCGTTGTACATTATTGTAACTGTGTGATTTTGAATTAAAGATGCTGGAATCTGTAGATATTGATAGTATGTTATGAGAAAATAGATAAAAATAATATTACTGTTTTATATTTAGAATTTATTTAGTAAAAAATTAAAAATTAAAAATTAAAAATTAAATAAAAATAAAAACTAATCTAAAATACATTTTTATTAGTGTATGCACTAAATAAGTGCACAAAACAATGTTAAAGGTATTTTTATACAATTAAGCAACAGTTCACCATATGCTTTGGATCCGACTGTCCAAGAAAAACATGTTTAGATTTTTCAAATAACTTATAAGCTACTTTAAAAGCAGATTTCATTGAAAAAATGTCAGTTTTAGTATAGTTCCGACTATATCGATCAGTTCGTTCATATCAAAATAAATACTCTTTTGTAATTTCTCGTAATGAATGGAGGCTCCTCCTTGTTGGGGATGGCCACGAAATACATTATTGTAACTTATTTTAATAAGGGTTAACTGCAGTAAACCACCATTATAATACGGTGTTTTGCAGACTTTTTTCGAAACGAGATATTATAACATCGCCGTTAACAGAAAACGACCAATTTAACTGTTCCGTTAAAACTTCCGTTAAGTGCGTGTACACGTGGAAATAAAATATTATTTTATGTTGAAATTAATTACCGAAAACCACTATTATAATCTCAGTTTTACGAAAAATCATCATTTTAATAACTTATTATCAGAATACTACCACTTGCACTGTTCATGCTAGATCAGAGGCTCATATGATAATTTTACTCGTTGATAAGTATCTACTAGCTACATCGTGCTTCAATTTAATCTCGATGGAAGTCAATGAAGAAAATAATGTAAGAAATACAAAAAGAAACTCTTGTTTGAGAATTTATTATCAATGTTTAATGATTATCGACTGCACGGTTCAATTCTTTTAAATTCGATGGAAGTTAAATATAAATAACTTTCTCATTATATCTTACAAAATATGATTTATTATATCACTACTTTTAAACTCTAATTGTTTTTCTATATTGATCTTAAAGATCGACTCTGAGCTAAAATATAACAGCTTCTCACCACACCCGCAATTGCAAATATGCTTCCATTAGGTTTCGTGTCTAGTATGGATTATAAATTAATAAACGTGTACTGCTTTACTAATCAAAGATAGCCACAATCATTTGTGATTATTTGTTAAAATGGTAGTTTTTTGCAAAACAAGACATTATAATGATGGTTTTCTGCAAAACAAGACATTATAATGGTGGTTTTTTGAAATTGTCTGAATTAAAGTTATATACCCACGCGTCGTATGGCGGGTGTTTTACAATTTCTAACGGAACAGTTAAATTGGTGGTTTTATGTTAACGGCGATGTTATAATATACTCGTTTCGAAATTTTTTTTTATAATGGTGGTTTACTGAAAAACACCATATTATAATGGTGGTTTACTGCAATTAACCCTTATAATAATTACAAATGAGGATATTAAATAAAAGGTTATGACAGGAAAAAGAGATTTTACAAATTCACCTGTCAAATTTTATCAAAATTTAATTTTAAGGATTTTTTTGCCGAAAACCACCCGTCCAATAGGGCAATTTGAGACAAACCACCTCTGCAACTTTTTTTTAAAATAACCACCCCTTAATTGTAACGGTACTCAATCATGACACCCCTTGCACTGTTCCGGCGTTGACTATCATTAAACCCGCCGTTGACTCATCTGAATTTTAATTAAATTTCAAAATAAATCTTAATTAAATTAATTAATTACTAATCTAATCACATCATCCATCTAAAAGACAATTTCTAAAAAGCAGAACAGTGCAATATTATATTTTAATTTTTATAATTACATGTTTATGTTCAACTAAATATTTTAAAATAATTATTATTTGTATATCGTTGGGAATGTGGCCAAATCAGTTTTATAATTATAAATTTTAAAATCTTATTAACATTATATTCCGAATTATATTTTTATTTATATAAACATTTTTTGTTTAGTTCATTTTTATATAGTAATATTTTTAGTAACATTATAATTTATCTTTTTATTCACATATAATTATGATTACTCTTATAATTTTTGGGTCCTTTTTATAATTTAAATTTAAACTTATGAATTAATTTAAATTTGGTTGATGTTAAATTATTTTATTTTTTATTACTGTAATATTTTTAGCTTAGTTTATTTAATTTATTAATATTTTTTGTTTTATTTAATAATATAATTTATTTTATTTATATATAATAATTATAATTGTCATAATTTTGGACCATAACCGAACCATACCACAATTTAAAACTTATCAATTAATATAAATTTTGATTGATATTAAATTATTTATTTTATATTATTATAAAAATTTAGTTAGCTTAGTTTATTTTATTTTATTAATATTTTTTATTTAATAATATAATATGCAGTTTTATTTATATGAATGATGTGATTAGATTAGTAATTAATTAATTAAATTAAAATTTATTTGACATTTAATTAAAATTCAGATGAGTCAACGGCGAGTTTAACGACAGTCAACGCCGGAACAGTGCAAGGGGTGTCATGATTGAGTACCATTACAATTAAGGGGTGGTTTTTTAAAAAAGTTGGAGGGGTGGTTTGTTCAAATTGGCCTATTGGGCGGGTGGTTTTCGGCAAAAAACCCTAATTTTAATCTCAATTGTTGATTGATCATAATCAATGATTCATATATTGTGAAACTGTAATGCACATGGACAATATTTTGCATGATCATAACCCTTTTACATACCTAATTTAACGACAGAGATGTAACTCTGATTTTCACACAAAACATTTAACATGAGAAAATTTCAGCATATGCTTTAATTTAATCACATGTACATATTACTCTACGTGTACTATGAATTAGTGACTTGAGGAGTTACATATTCAGCTAAATCAAAATGTATACAAACTTTAAAACTGTTCTCTTTAATTGTTCATATTGCTATAAACTCTCATTTAGTCCGTTTCAAAATATGAATTTATTGAGAGCTTTTGTAGCAACGCCACAATTCCTAAATTTTGCAGAAAAGTAAGATATTCTGATCATCGAAGTAAAACATTCTACTACCTTTTCAAATTGGTGACGACGACCACATATGGCCACTCCGCGACTGGCTGCAAAAACGCATTGAGAATACAAAAACTCATTATATAAAAAATAAACTTGAAATATGCAAGGCAAGATGCGCAACAATAGTGAATGGTAAGAAAACTGCAAAAGTTATGGCACAACTACGATTTTTCATGGACTATGTACTGCTGCTGCAAAAAGTCATAGTGATGAGTTAGAGTGCGAATGTGCTTCGACCCTTTTGGAAAATGGTCAAATAAATATACCACAGATCTACTTTGCATTATTCCTTACTGAGGATTTGTGCGAATATAATATATTGTTGCATGCACCTATAAGTCCATTATAATATTGATGAGTTAAGACATTATTGTTTGTATCCTTTTAATTAATTAATAATTACCACTAATATATTAACGATATACAAAAAATTGTTGTGTGTGTGTGATTTTGGATTGAAGATGCTGGAATTTGTAGAAATTGTGATTGTGTTATGAAAACACATTTCAAGATTTGTTATAAAATTAAAATGAATAACATTTTCTCCTGGGAGATATGGTTGTTTGTCAAGACACGAACATGTGAGCAACATGTAAAATAAGATTCATTCATAAATATATTGTTATTTATCACACACAATATTAGTTAAATATGCTAGAATAATTTATATTATTTTAATATTAGGGTCACTATGTAAACACCCAATGCACATTATATATCATTTAAATAAAGTTAAACAAAGGTGATCAATGTTATTAATGACTAAAGGGTAAATGATAAGGCACGTTTATATGATATTTTATGTCCTTTACACTATGCTTGTTTGTATATTCTCTCGTATAAGATTACGCTTTTGGTGTAGTTTTGTATTTCAGGAGAATTTATGAACTAAGGATGAAGAGAATGGATCAAATGAAAAGTACTAGATTGGTTATAAAATGCAAACAAATCTAAACCACCCATTAGATTTCAATCAACGGTTATAATTAAAGAATATTAATTAATACAAAAAATTTCAAAAGGGCAATAGTGGAAATAGACGCATAACATATTTTTCAAATATTCTCACTAATATCAATCCCTTATTTTAAGGGATTGAAGTAACCGACTTTCAATTTTTTACTCTTCCATTTTTTCAGTTTTTGTTCATAGATTTCCCGATCTCGTTTCACCGTACTCCTAAAAACAATGGCTTATTTTAAGGGAATGAAGTAACCGACATTCAAATTTTTTTCTTTTCATTCGTTTAATTTTTCACAGATCTATATTTTAAGGGAATGAAGTAACTTCTTCGAAAGATCTATATTTTCCAACCTTCTCTGTATTTGCGCACATCAAATAGTCAGAAAAACGCAAAAAAACCTGCAGTCGTGCATGTTAATAGATTAACACAGATTCACTATTTACCTACATTTGATTCATGAATCATATAATAGCAAATCATGAATCATATACATTTTATTTTTTTAGAAATCGTTTTTCGTATATTATTCTTATAATGATGTTCGTATCTAATTTAAATATCAAAAGTAAACGTAATCTGAACAATATTAGTGCAAGGTCAACATTTACATATATTTGATTCATGAATCATATGGTCGCAAATCATGAATCATAGAAGTGTAATACTAAAACCTTTTTTTTACTCTAATAAATTGATTTATTTCAGTGAGATGAAATCTAAAATGGACAAAAACAAGAATAAACAAATGTGTCACAATTTTTCTGCATGTTAAGAATTATAAACCAGAACATAATATAAGATTCAACATATGATTCATGATCTGACATAGTATGATTCATGAATCATACGGGGTCATTTAATGAATCGTGTACTAAAAAATGCTCATACGCTAAGTGATAACACAATAAGAACCAATTACAACAGACATGTACAAATAGTTCACACATAAGGATGATCTCACACACAATTCCGTATATGATTCATGATATGCTTCAACATGATTCATGAATCACAGGGGGTCATTTACTGAATCATATTGAAACCAATCCCTCACATATAAAATCCGAACCCATTAACCATTGTCCCCCAAGAAACCACATTTCTAAAATGCATTTCATCGAACACCATCTGTGCATCACCCATCTCCCCACATTTAAAATACATATCAACCAATGCCGACGTTACAAACAAATCAGTCGCATAACCGAACACCAAAGCCTGCTGATGCGCCTGTTTACCAGAACACAAGTCCTCTATAGCCGAACATGACGCTACTCAATTCACCGATATGTCCTCTTGGCTAAAACTCCATCAGACGCTACTCAATTCACCGATATGTCCACTACCTGAAACAACCGACTGCAATTAAGGTTTCAGATCTATAAATCGAATTAGATTTGGAGCTTCTAGACGATGTACCTCGAATCTGGCGGCGTAAGCGACTACGGTTGTGTTCTTCGATTATGCAAATCGAAAGCTCAAAATCGGAAACGAGGATTATACGGGGAGAGTGATTTACGGAAGAAAAAAAAATCAAAACCGCTTGATTTTTTATTTTTTGTGGACTAATCTGCCCTTCCTGATTTTTTGAAATCAAAATCTCGTATTTAATATTTCAATTAATTATATTTAGACCCCTAATAGCCGTCCGATCTGAATATTTAATGGTTGAGATCTCTTTGTATTTTATAACCAAAAGATACTTTTCACCTGATCCTTACTCAAGGATGAATATGCGTTAAAGACAGATGTTTAGAAGCTTATTTCGAAGCAAGAATAATGATGGTCCGAGCAGAACGCGGGTGCGCAACCCAAGTCGCGCGCAAGCCAGGTCGTGATCAAACCAGGTCGTGCGCAAGACCGATCGCGCGTCACCTAGGTCGCGCGTCGTAGAAGATGATGTCAGCAGAGCGCAGAATATATTTTATGCAAGATTTTAGGGATAAAGATAGAAATCAGTTTAGACTTTGAACTATGAATGATATGTTTTGAGGTTTATACTTAATGTGTGACATGTTTAGTATTATTACTCCGAGCGTAATTGCATGATAATGTGGTTAGATCATTAGGCGAGGCCTTTACCCACATACCTAATTTTAGAATCCGGTATCTATCGTTAAACTAATCGGAGGTACGTCAGTGAATGGTTAGGAGTAGCACTAGGATAGTTAATCACTACCTTTACCGGATTCGTGGTTAATTAGACTAGGTTAGGCAGTAATATCATATAAACCTTTACCGGAATATATGTGTAAGTTATTAAGCCTTTACCGGACCTTAGCTTACGTGAAAAATCTGTCATAGATCTTTAGAAACCCGTGATAAACATAAAGTTTGTAGTGATAAGTCTAAGCTGAGCTCATCTCTTATTTTTGTCTAACTCTCGTATTTGCATTCTGTTGCGCGCCAGTAGTACTTGCGCACCTCTTTTCTTACTTGTTCACCTACTCACGTACAACTCCAATCTTTAGTTTGTAGATAAAAGTCAACTTCTCACCGTTCCCTGTGGAATCGACCCCAGCTTACCCTTACTATACTAAGCAGGAGATTTGGGATAAATTTGCAGCACACAACGACGTGCCGTCAGTAAACATACATGAATAATGGGATCGATATAGTAATATGTGCAACTACCCTTTGAATAGCTTGTACCCCTTGATATGAGGCGACATGGCTTTTCACACGTAATCCTTGATTATGGATAAATATGGGTAGGATCTCCAATCACATATCCAAATCTATAATAGTTACTCTCAAAGTATTTTACACAAAGATCATATAGATAGATTGGAAGATCAACCTTTGTCAAGTAAGTTACTAGCTGTTTATATATTGTTATTGTTGGCTTATGAATCTGTACTAGGATTTGGAAAAGTTACCATTGCATGTGATTTCAAATCTAACAAATTAAAGAATCGAAAAGGGTTTTTTGCCGAAAATTACCACCCTCTCAATACCTCAATTTTAACAAAACCACCCTTCAAATATTTTTGAAATAACCAAACCTCCCCTTCAAATAAAAAAGTTACCGTTGCATGTGATTTCAAATCTAACAAATTATAGAATTTTTTTGATTAAACTAACAAATTATAGAATTGAAAAGGATTTTTTGCCGAAAATCACCCTCTCAGTACTTCAATTTTTACAAAATCACCCTTTCAAATTGAAGAGGTGATTTCGTAAAATTTAGGTTTTGAGATGGTGGTTTTTTGCAAAAAAACTCAATCAAAAATTAGCTTATACGAAGTGGACAAGTGGTCGCATGAATCACAGATATGGCACAACTAGAGTTGAGAATATTTGCAACAACTTGCGATCAAATCGATACGCAATCGTTTTTGATCCTAAAATATAGTGTTAGAAGTCATTGGTGAAGATGATGAGTAAATAAAGATCTATTGTTGTTTTTAGAGTTTTTTCGGAAGTCTTGAGATTATTTTTTTAGTAGTCAAGTGAAGGATTGACCCTATGGAAATTAGTATAGTATTTATTTTAAGTTAATGATTTTATATAAATAGATGACTCAATTTATATTAGAAAATCAATAAAATGTATACCCTCTATCTTGTTATTTACATCTTTTTTTGCATCCCAGATTTATCTTCCCATTATTTTTTGTATCATAAATGTATATTATTCTTTTATTTATGACTACTTTTATATATAAATTTTATATTTGTTTCTTTCATCACTTATTAACGATTAAATCACAGTTTTTGTTCTTTCATAACAATCACTTACTTTGTTCATTTTTACTATTGTTTCTTAAATCACGTGCCTAACCCTAATAGAGTCATTAATAATGGGACATAGTGGTCTTAAAGAGCCCTCAACGTCCTCTTATTTTTTCGTTATTGTTCTCGAGGTATTGTTTGTTGAGTGATTATATTTTTCCCTGTATTGAAGTGTTGATATTAAAATTAGAGTGTTTTTATTTTTTAACAAAATGACATTTTTTCCCGGAGTAAATGGAACATGTTTAAATTTTGATAATTAAATGTATTTACTACGTATATAATATAGAGAATTAGGTAAAATATCGAGATGGACAATCAATTATTTGAGACATGATCTTAGACATTGATTCATAAGAATCTAAATGATGAGAATTAAAGTTAAGGAAACATATAAATCCAAACACTCCGTGTTTTTCACAAACTCAACCATCAAAATAAATTAAAACAAACTCTAATTTCAGACATTTAGTTAATCAAATCAACGATTTTGATTTCATCTTTCGGCCTTAAATAATTTAATGTCACACATTAACCAAACCCTAAAATATACGTTATACTTTTAATATAAAAAACTCGTTCAAAAAAGCTATAAATAGCTGAACATACTTTATTCAACTTAAATATAGTCATGTATTCTCATTTTATATTAGAATATAGCATTGCATATTTTTTGCTTTCATAATTTATATTTTAATGAACTCTTATTCATCGTCTTAGAAAAAAAACTTATTGAGGATATTTGTGAAAAGGCTAAATCTCCTCAGATTTGCAGAACATTCACGTACTCTGATCATCAAGGTAAAAGCGATGATCCTTTTAATGTTTTTGATGTATCAAAAAACTTGACTACAAACATAGTATCAAAGCCCGCAGATTAATCAAGCGACACATTCACTTGACAACAACTTTATACTTAAAAATCATACTCAATAAATGTCAAGAACAATGTGAATATATATTGGATGATATGGTGAGAGAAAAACAATTATGGCATGAATTATGGCATGGCAACAACATTCAAAACTAAACACCATATTATAATAACGGCGATGTTATAATATACTCGTTTCGAAAAAAGTTTTTATAATGGTGGTTTACTGAAAAACACCATATTATAATGGTGGTTTACTGCAATTAACCCTTATAATAATTACAAATGAGGATATTATATAAAAGGTTATGACAGAAAAAAGAGATTTTACAAATTCACCTGTCAAATTTTATCAAAATTTAATTTTAAGGATTTTTTGCCGAAAACCACCCGTCCAATAGGGCAATTTGAGACAAACCACCTCCAACTTTTTTTTAAAAATAACCACCCCTTAATTGTAACGGTACTCAATCATGACACCCCTTGCACTGTTCCGGCGTTGACTATCATTAAACCCGCCGTTGACTCATCTGAATTTTAATTAAATTTCAAATAAATCTTAATTAAATTAATTAATTACTAATCTAATCACATCATCCATCTAAAAGACAATTTCTAAAAAGCAGAACCGTGCAATATTATATTTTAATTTTTATAATTACATGTTTATGTTCAACTAAATATTTTAAAATAATTATTATTTGTATATCGTTGGGAATGTGGCCAAATCAGTTTTATAATTATAAATTTTAAAATCTTATTAACATTATATTCCGAATTATATTTTATTTATATAAACATTTTTTGTTTGTTTCATTTTTATATAGTAATATTTTTAGTAACATTATAATTTATCTTTTTATTCACATATAATTATGATTACTCTTATAATTTTTGGGTCCTTTTTTATAATTTAAATTTAAACTTATGAATTAATTTAAATTTGGTTGATGTTAAATTATTTTATTTTTTATTACTGTAATATTTTTAGCTTAGTTTATTTAATTTATTAATATTTTTTGTTTTATTTAATAATATAATTTTATTTTATTTATATATAATAATTATAATTGTCATAATTTCGGACCATAACCGAACCATACCACAATTTAAAACTTATCAATTAATATAAATTTTGATTGATATTAAATTATTTATTTTATATTATTATAAAAAATTTAGCTTAGCTTAGCTTAGTTTATTTTATTTTATTAATATTTTTATTTAATAATATAATATGCAGTTTTATTTATATGAATGATGTGATTAGATTAGTAATTAATTAATTAAATTAAAATTTATTTGACATTTAATTAAAATTCAGATGAGTCAACGGCGAGTTTAACGACAGTCAACGCCGGAACAGTGCAAGGGGTGTCATGATTGAGTACCATTACAATTAATGGGTGGTTCTTTTAAAAAAGTTGGAGGGGTGGTTTCGCTTAAATTGGCCTATTGGGCGGGTGGTTTTCGGCAAAAAACCCTAATTTTAATCTCAATTGTTGATTGATCATAATCAATGATTCATATATTGTGAAACTGTAATGCACATGGACAATATTTTGCATGATCATAACCCTTTTACATACCTAATTTAACGACAGAGAGTAACTCTGATTTTCACACAAAACATTTAACATGAGAAAATTTCAGCATATGCTTTAATTTAATCACATGTACATATTACTCTACGTGTACTATGAATTAGTGACTTGAGGAGTTACATATTCAGCTAAATCAAAATGTATACAAACTTTAAAACTGTTCTCTTTAATTGTTCATATTGCTATAAACTCTCATTTAGTCCGTTTCAAAATATGAATTTATTGAGAGCTTTTGTAGCAACGCCACAATTCCTAAATTTTGCAGAAAAGTAATATATTCTGATCATCGAAGTAAAACATTCTACTACCTTTTCATATTGGTGACGACGACCACATATGGCCACTCCGCCTTCGAATGGCTGCAAAAACGCATTGAGAATACAAAAACTCATTATATAAAAAATAAACTTGAAATATGCAAGGCAAGATGCGCAACAATAGTGAATGGTAAGAAAACTGCAAAAGTTATGGCACAACTACGATTTTTCATGGACTATGTACTGCTGCTGCAAAAAGTCATAGTGATGAGTTAGAGTGCGAATGTGCTTCGACCCTTTTGGAAAATGGTCAAATAAATATACCACAGATCTACTTTGCATTATTCCTTACTGAGGATTTGTGCGAATATAATATATTGTTGCATGCACCTATAAGTCCATTATAATATTGATGAGTTAAGACATTATTGTTTGTATCCTTTTAATTAATTAATAATTACCACTAATATATTAACGATATACAAAAAATTGTTGTGTGTGTGTGATTTTGGATTGAAGATGCTGGAATTTGTAGAAATTGTGATTGTGTTATGAAAACACATTTCAAGATTTGTTATAAAATTAAAATGAATAACATTTTCTCCTGGGAGATATGGTTGTTTGTCAAGACACGAACATGTGAGCAACATGTAAAATAAGATTCATTCATAAATATATTGTTATTTATCACACACAATATTAGTTAAATATGCTAGAATAATTTATATTATTTTAATATTAGGGTCACTATGTAAACACCCAAATGCACATTATATATCATTTAAATAAAGTTAAACAAAGGTGATCAATGTTATTAATGACTAAAGGGTAAATGATAAGGCACGTTTATATGATATTTTATGTCCTTTACACTATGCTTGTTTGTATATTCTCTCGTATAAGATTACGCTTTTGGTGTAGTTTTGTATTTCAGGAGAATTTATGAACTAAGGATGAAGAGAATGGATCAAATGAAAAGTACTAGATTGGTTATAAAATGCAAACAAATCTAAACCACCCATTAGATTTCAATCAACGGTTATAATTAAAGAATATTAATTAATACAAAAAATTTCAAAAGGGCAATAGTGGAAATAGACGCATAACATATTTTTCAAATATTCTCATTAATATCAATCCCTTATTTTAAGGGATTGAAGTAACCGACTTTCAATTTTTTATTCTTCCATTTTTTCAGTTTTTGTTCATAGATTTCCCGATCTCGTTTCACCGTACTCCTAAAAACAATGGCTTATTTTAAGGGAATGAAGTAACCGACATTCAAATTTTTTTCTTTTCATTCGTTTAATTTTTCACAGATCTATATTTTAAGGGAATGAAGTAACTTCTTCGAAAGATCTATATTTTCCAACCTTCTCTGTATTTGCGCACATCAAATAGTCAGAAAAACGCATTAAAAAAACCTGCAGTCGTGCATGTTAATAGATTAACACAGATTCACTATTTACCTACATTTGATTCATGAATCATATAATAGCAAATCATGAATCATATACATTTTATATTTTTAGAAATCGTTTTTCGTATATTATTCTTATAATGATGTTCGTATCTAATTTAAATATCAAAAGTAAACGTAATCTGAACAATGTTAGTGCAAGGTCAACATTTACATATATTTGATTCATGAATCATATGGTAGCAAATCATGAATCATAGAAGTGTAATACTAAAACCTTATTTTTTACTCTAATAAATTGATTTATTTCAGTGAGATGAAATCTAAAATGGACAAAAACAAGAATAAACAAATGTGTCACAATTTTTCTGCATGTTAAGAATTATAAACCAGAACATAATATAAGATTCAACATATGATTCATGATCTGACATAGTATGATTCATGAATCATACGGGGTCATTTAATGAATCGGTACTAACAAATGCTCTTACGCTAAGTGATAACACAATAAGAACCAATTACAACAGACATGTACAAATAGTTCACACATAAGGATGATCTCACACACAATTCCGTATATGATTCATGATTTGCTTCAACATGATTCATGAATCACAGGGGGTCATTTACTGAATCATGTTGAAACCAATCCCTCACATATAAAATCTGAACCCATTAACCATTGTCCCCCAAGAAACCACATTTCTAAAATGCATTTCATCGAACACCATCTGTGCATCACCCATCTCCCCACATTTAAAATACATATCAACCAATGCCGACGTTACAAACAAATCAGTCGCATAACCGAAACACCAAAGCCTGCTGATGCGCCTGTTTACCAGAACACAAGTCCTCTATAGCCGAACATGACGCTACTCAATTCACCGATATGTCCTCTTGGCTAAAACTCCATCAGACGCTACTCAATTCACCGATATGTCCACTACCTGAAACAACCGACTGCAATTAAGGTTTCAGATCTATAAATCGAATTAGATTTGGAGCTTCTAGACGATGTACCTCGAATCTGGCGGCGTAAGCGACTACGGTTGTGTTCTTCGATTATGCAAATCGAAAGCTCAAAATCGGAAACGAGGATTATACGGGGAGAGTGATTTACGGAAGAAAAAAAAATCAAAACCGCTTGATTTTTTATTTTTTGTGGACTAATCTGCCCTTCCTGATTTTTTGAAATCAAAATCTCGTATTTAATATTTCAATTAATTATATTTAGACCCCTAAATTAATAGCCGTCCGATCTGAATATTTAATGGTTGAGATCTCTTTGTATTTTATAACCAAAAGATACTTTTCACCTGATCCTTACTCAAGGATGAATATGCGTTAAAGACAGATGTTTAGAAGCTTATTTCGAAGCAAGAATAATGATGGTCCGAGCAGAACGCGGGTGCGCAACCCAAGTCGCGCGCAAGCCAGGTCGTGATCAAACCAGGTCGTGCGCAAGACCGATCGCGCGTCACCTAGGTCGCGCGTCGTAGAAGATGATGTCAGCAGAGCGCAGAATATATTTTATGCAAGATTTTAGGGATAAAGATAGAAATCAGTTTAGACTTTGAACTATGAATGATATGTTTTGAGGTTTATACTTAATGTGTGACATGTTTAGTATTATTACTCGAGCGTAATTGCATGATAATGTGGTTAGATCATTAGGCGAGGCCTTTACCCACATACCTAATTTTAGAATCCGGTATCTATCGTTAAACTAATCGGAGGTACGTCAGTGAATGGTTAGGAGTAGCACTAGGATAGTTAATCACTACCTTTACCGGATTCGTGGTTAATTAGACTAGGTTAGGCAGTAATATCATATAAACCTTTACCGGAATATATGTGTAAGTTATTAAGCCTTTACCGGACCTTAGCTTACGTGAAAAATCTGTCATAGATCTTTAGAAACCCGTGATAAACATAAAGTTTGTAGTGATAAGTCTAAGCTGAGCTCATCTCTTATTTTTGTCTAACTCTCGTATTTGCATTCTGTTGCGCGCCAGTAGTACTTGCGCACCTCTTTTCTTACTTGTTCACCTACTCACGTACAACTCCAATCTTTAGTTTGTAGATAAAAGTCAACTTCTCACCGTTCCCTGTGGAATCAACCCCAGCTTACCCTTACTATACTAAGCAGGAGATTTGGGATAAATTTGCAGCACACAACGACGTGCCGTCAGTAAACATACATGAATAATGGGATCGATATAGTAATATGTGCAACTACCCTTTGAATAGCTTGTACCCCTTGATATGAGGCGACATGGCTTTTCACACGTAATCCTTGATTATGGATAAATATGGGTAGGATCTCCAATCACATATCCAAATCTATAATAGTTACTCTCAAAGTATTTTACACAAAGATCATATAGATAGATTGGAAGATCAACCTTTGTCAAGTAAGTTACTAGCTGTTTATATATTGTTATTGTTGGCTTATGAATCTGTACTAGGATTTGGAAAAGTTACCATTGCATGTGATTTCAAATCTAACAAATTAAAGAATCGAAAAGGGTTTTTTGCCGAAAATTACCACCCTCTCAATACCTCAATTTTAACAAAACCACCCCTTCAAATATTTTTGAAATAACCAAACCTCCCCTTCAAATAAAAAAGTTACCGTTGCATGTGATTTCAAATCTAACAAATTATAGAATTTTTTTGATTAAACTAACAAATTATAGAATTGAAAAGGATTTTTTGCCGAAAATCACCCTCTCAGTACTTCAATTTTTACAAAATCACCCTTTCAAATTGAAGAGGTGATTTCGTAAAATTTAGGTTTTGAGATGGTGGTTTTTTGCAAAAAAACTCAATCAAAAATTAGCTTATACGAAGTGGACAAGTGGTCGCATGAATCACAGATATGGCACAACTAGAGTTGAGAATATTTGCAACAACTTGCGATCAAATCGATACGCAATCGTTTTTGATCCTAAAATATAGTCTTAGAAGTCATCGGTGAAGATGATGAGTAAATAAAGATCTATTATTGTTTTTAGAGTTTTTTTCGAAGTCTTGAGATTATTTTTTAGTAGTCAAGTGAAGGATTGACCCTATGGAAATTAGTATAGTATTTATTTTAAGTTAATGATTTATATAAATAGATGACTCAATTTATATTAGAAAATCAATAAAATGTATACCCCCTCTATCTTGTTATTTACATCTTTTTTGCATCCCAGATTTATCTTCCCATTATTTTTTGTATCATAAATGTATATTATTCTTTTATTTATCACTACTTTTATATATAAATTTTATATTTGTTTCTTTCATCACTTATTAACGATTAAATCACAGTTTTTGTTCTTTCATAACAATCACTTACTTTGTTCATTTTTACTATTGTTTCTTAAATCACGTGCCTAACCCTAATAGAGTCATTAATAATGGGACATAGTGGTCTTAAAGAGCCCTCAACGTCCTCTTATTTTTTCGTTATTGTTCTCGAGGTATTGTTTGTTGAGTGATTATATTTTTCCCTGTATTGAAGTGTTGATATTAAAATTAGAGTGTTTTTATTTTTTAACAAAATGACATTTTTTCCCGGAGTAAATGGAACATGTTTAAATTTTGATAATTAAATGTATTTACTACGTATATAATATAGAGAATTAGGTAAAATATCGAGATGGACAATCAATTATTTGAGACATGATCTTAGACATTGATTCATAAGAATCTAAATGATGAGAATTAAAGTTAAGGAAACATATAAATCCAAACACTCCGTGTTTTTCACAAACTCAACCATCAAAATAAATTAAAACAAACTCTAATTTCAGACATTTAGTTAATCAAATCAACGATTTTGATTTCATCTTTCGGCCTTAAATAATTTAATGTCACACATTAACCAAACCCTAAAATCATACGTTATACTTTTAATATAAAAAACTCGTTCAAAAAAAGCTATAAATAGCTGAACATACTTTATTCAACTTAAATATAGTCATGTATTCTCATTTTATATTAGAATATAGCATTGCATATTTTTTGCTTTCATAATTTATATTTTAATGAACTCTTATTCATCGTCTTAGAAAAAAACTTATTGAGGATATTTGTGAAAAGGCTAAATCTCCTCAGATTTGCAGAACATTCACGTACTCGATCATCAAGGTAAAAGCGTGATCCTTTTAATGTTTTTGATGTATCAAGTAACTTGACTACAAACATAGTATCAAAGCCCGCAGATTAATCAAGCGACACATTCACTTGACAACAACTTTATACTTAAAAATCATACTCAATAAATGTCAAGAACAATGTGAATATATATTGGATGATATGGTGAGAGAAAAACAATTATGGCATGAATTATGGCATGGCAACAACATTCAAAACTAAACACCATATTATAATAACGGCGATGTTATAATATACTCGTTTCGAAAAAAGTTTTTATAATGGTGGTTTACTGAAAAACACCATATTATAATGGTGGTTTACTGCAATTAACCCTTATAATAATTACAAATGAGGATATTATATAAAAGGTTATGACAGAAAAAAGAGATTTTACAAATTCACCTGTCAAATTTTATCAAAATTTAATTTTAAGGATTTTTTGCCGAAAACCACCCGTCCAATAGGGCAATTTGAGACAAACTACCTCTGCAACTTTTTTTAAAAATAACCACCCCTTAATTGTAACGGTACTCAATCATGACACCCCTTGCACTGTTCCGGCGTTGACTACCATTAAACCCGCCGTTGACTCATCTGAATTTTAATTAAATTTCAAATAAATCTTAATTAAATCAATTAATTACTAATCTAATCACATCATCCATCTAACCGCCCTTGCACTCTTATAATTTTTTTTGGGTCCTTTTATATAATTTAAATTTAAACTTATGAATTAATTTAAATTTGATTGATGTTAAATTATTTTATTTTTTATTACTGTAATATTTTTAGCTTAGTTTATTTAATTTATTAATATTTTTTGTTTTATTTAATAATATAACTTGTAGTTTTATTTATATATAATAATTATAATTGTCATAATTTCGGACCATAACCGAACCATACCACAATTTAAAACTTATCAATTAATATAAATTTTGATTGATATTAAATTATTTATTTTATATTATTATAAAAAATTTAGCTTAGCTTAGCTTAGTTTATTTTATTTTATTAATATTTTTATATAATAATATAATATTCAGTTTTATTTATATGAATGATGTGATTAGATTAGTAATTAATTAATTAAATTAAAATTTATTTGACATTTAATTAAAATTCAGATGAGACAACGGCGAGTTTAACGACAGTCAACGCCGGAACAGTGCAAGGGGTGTCATGATTGAGTAACATTACAATTAATGGGTGGTTCTTTTAAAAATAGTTGGAGGGGTGGTTTCGCTTAAATTGGCCTATTGGGCGGGTGGTTTTCGGCAAAAAACCCTAATTTTAATCTCAATTGTTGATTGATCATAATCAATGATTCATATATTGTGAAACTGTAATGCACATGGACAATATTTTGCATGATCATAACCCTTTTACATACCTAATTTAACGACAGAGATGTAACTCTGATTTTCACACAAAACATTTAACATGAGAAAATTTCAGCATATGCTTTAATTTAATCACATGTACATATTACTCTACGTGTACTATGAATTAGTGACTTGAGGAGTTACATATTCAGCTAAATCAAAATGTATACAAACTTTAAAACTGTTCTCTTTAATTGTTCATATTGCTATAAACTCTCATTTAGTCCGTTTCAAAATATGAATTTATTGAGAGCTTTTTGTAGCAACGCCACAATTCCTAAATTTTGCAGAAAAGTAAGATATTCTGATCATCGAAGTAAAACATTCTACTACCTTTTCAAATTGGTGACGACGACCACATATGGCCACTCCGCGACTGGCTGCAAAAACGCATTGAGAATACAAAAACTCATTATATAAAAAATAAACTTGAAATATGCAAGGCAAGATGCGCAACAATAGTGAATGGTAAGAAAACTGCAAAAGTTATGGCACAACTACGATTTTTCATGGACTATGTACTGCTGCTGCAAAAAGTCATAGTGATGAGTTAGAGTGCGAATGTGCTTCGACCCTTTTGGAAAATGGTCAAATAAATATACCACAGATCTACTTTGCATTATTCCTTACTGAGGATTTGTGCGAATATAATATATTGTTGCATGCACCTATAAGTCCATGATAATATTGATGAGTTAAGACATTATTGTTTGTATCCTTTTAATTAATTAATAATTACCACTAATATATTAACGATATACAAAAAATTGTTGTGTGTGTGTGATTTTGGATTGAAGATGCTGGAATTTGTAGAAATTGTGATTGTGTTATGAAAACACATTTCAAGATTTGTTATAGAATTAAAATGAATAACATTTTCTCCTTGGCGATATGCTTGTTTCTCAAGACACGTACATGTGAGCAACATGTAAAATAAGATTCATTCATAAATATATTGTTATTTATCACACACAATATTAGTTAAATATGCTAGAATAATTTATATTATTTTAATATTAGGGTCACTATGTAAACACCTGAATGCACATTATATATCATTTAAATAAAGTTAAACAAAGGTGATCAATGTTATTAATGACTAAAGGGTAAATGATAAGGCACTTTTATATGATATTTTATGTCCTTTACACTATGCTTGTTTGTAT
The DNA here is from genome assembly GCA_006409495.1 of Sedum album. Lineage (NCBI taxonomy): Eukaryota > Viridiplantae > Streptophyta > Magnoliopsida > Saxifragales > Crassulaceae > Sedum > Sedum album. The sequence goes on along the minus strand of QZGG01000188.1, from coordinate 154,590 downwards.
ATTTTCTCGTATAAGATTACGCTTTTGGTGTAATTTTGTATTTCAGGAGAATTTATGAGCTATGGATGAATATGCGTTAAAGACAGATGTTTAGAAGCTTATTTCGAAGCAAGAATAATGATGGTCCGAGCAGAACGCGGGTGCGCAACCCAAGTCGCACGCAAGCCAGGTCGTGATCAAACCTCTCACCTAGGTCGCGCGTCGTAGAAGATGACGTCAGCAGAGCGCAGAATATATTTTATGCAAGATTTTAGGGATAAAGATAGAAATTTAAGATTATCTATTTCCTAATTTGAACTTAGGAATCTAAGATTATCTATTTCCTAATTTGAACTTAGGAATCTAAGATTATCTATTTTAGAAATCAAAGATTATCTCTTTCCTAGTTTGAATTTAGAAACCCTAGATGATGCATATAAGTACAAAGCTAGAGACATGCAACCATCATCCGCCCTAGAGGCGAGACCACCGTAGGGGGCGATTTTGAAGAGAAGAACGCACAACTGCCGGCGCAAGTCAGAGGCGCGCGACCAATCACGCGCAATCAGGCTAATCGTTTTCGATACTTGTGGTTCTTTCATACAAACATTGAGATGAATATGTTTAGCATGTCTAGCTAATTTTCTAAATTCAGTTTAGACTTTGAACTACGAATGATATGTTTTAAGGTTTATACTTAATGTGTGACATGTTTAGTATTATTACTCCGAGCGTAATTGCATGATAATGTGGTTAGATCATTAGGCGAGGCCTTTACCCACATACCTAATTTTAGAATCCGTTATCTATCTTTAAACTAATCGGAGGTACGTTACAGTGAATGGTTAGGAGTAGCACTAGGATAGTTAATCACTACCTTTACCGGATTCGTAGTTAATTAGACTAGGTTGGGCAGTAATATCATATAAATCTTTATGGAATATATGTGTAAGTTATTAAGCCTTTACCTGACCTACCTGACCTTAGCTTACGTGAACAATCTGTCATAGATCTTTAGAAACCCGTGATAAACATAAAGTTCGTAGTGATAAGTCTAAGCTGAGCTCATCTCTTATTTTTGTCTAACTCTCGTATTTGCATTCTGTTGCGCGCCAGTAGTACTTGCACACCTCTTTTCTTACTTGTTCACCTACTCACGCACAACTCCAATCTTTAGTTTGTAGATAAAAGTCAACTTCTCACCGTTCCCATTGGATTCGACCTCACCTTACCCTTACTATACTAAGGAGAAGATTCGGGATAAATTTGCAGCACACAACGACGTGCCGTCAGTAAACACACATGAATAATGGGATCGATATAGTAATATGTGCAACTACCCTTTGAATAGCTTGTACCCCTTGACATGAGGAGACATGGCATTTCACACGTAATCCTTGATTATGGATAAATATGGGTAGGATCTCCAATCACGTATCCAAATCTATAGTACTTACTTTCAAAGTATTTTACACAAAGATCGTATAGATAGATTGGAAGATATCAACCTTTGTCAAGTAAGTTACTAGCTGTTTATGTATTGTTAGCTTATGAAACTGTACTAGGATTTAAAAAGTTACCATTGCATGTGATTTCAAATCTAACAAATTAAAAAATCGAAAAGGGTTTTTTGCTGAAAACCACCCTCTCAATACCTCAATTTTAACAAAACCACCCCTTCAAATATTTTTGAAATAACCAAACTACCCTTCAAATAAAAAAGTTACCGTTGCATGTGATTTCAAATCTAACAAATTATAGAATTGAAAAGGATTTTTTGCCGAAAATCACCCTCTCAGTACTTCAATTTTAACAAAATCACCCTTTCAAATTGAAGAGGTGATTTCGTAAATTTAGGTATTGAGATGGTGGTTTTTTGCAAAAAACCCAATCGAAAATTAGCTTATACGAAGTGGACAAGTGGTCGCATGAATCACAGATATGGAACAACTAGAGTTGAGAATATTTGCAACAACTTGCGATCAAATCGATACGCAATCGTTTTTGATCCTAAAATATAGTCTTAGAAGTCATCGGTGAAGATGATGAGTAAATAAAGATCTATTATTGTTTTTAGAGTTTTTTTCGAAGTCTTGAGATTATTTTTTAGTAGTCAAGTGAAGGATTGACCCTATGGAAATTAGTATAGTATTTATTTTAAGTTAATGATTTTATATAAATAGATGACTCAATTTATATTAGAAAATCAATAAAATGTATACCCTCTATCTTGTTATTTACATCTTCTTTTGCATCCCAGATTTATCTTCCCATTATTTTTTGTATCATAAATGTATATTATTCTTTTATTTATGACTACTTTTATATATAAATTTTATATTTGTTTCTTTCATCACCTATTAACGATTAAATCACAGTTTTTGTTCTTTCATAACAATCACTTACTTTGTTCATTTTTACTATTGTTTCTTAAATCACGTGCCTAACCCTAATAGAGTCATTAATAATGGGACATAGTGGTCTTAAAGAGCCCTCAACTCCCTCTTATTTTTTTCGTTATTGTCCTCGAGGTATTGTTTGTTGATTGATTATATTTTTCCCTGTATTGAAGTGTTCATATTAAAATTAGAGTGTTTTTATTTTTTAACAAAATGACATTTTTTCCGAAGTAAATGCAACATGTTTAAATTTTGATAATTAAATGTATTTTCTACGTAGGATAAAGATCAAGGAGGACAATCAATCATTTGTGAAACCGAAGGACACGATCTCAACCGTTGATTTTTAATCATCCAACGGATGAGATTTAAAATAAAAAACCTCCAAATCTAACTGCCCCGTGTTTTTCGCAAATCCAACCGTCAACTTTAATAAAAAACAACTTTAATCTCAACCGTCAGATTAATCAAATCAATGGTTGAGATTTTGTCCTCCATCTTACAAATATTTAATGTCCTCCTTGAACTTAACCCCTACTACGTATATAATATAGAGAATTAGGTAAAATATCGAGATGGACAATCAATTATTTGAGACATGATCTTAGACATTGATTCATAAGAATCTAAATGATGAGAATTAAAGTTAAGGAAACATATAAATCCAAACACTCCGTGTTTTTCACAAACTCAACCATCAAAATAAATTAAAACAAACTCTAATTTCAGACATTTAGTTAATCAAATCAACGATTTTGATTTCATCTTTCGGCCTTAAATAATTTAATGTCACACATTAACCAAACCCTAAAAACATACGTTATACTTTTAATATAAAAAACTCGTTCAAAAAAGCTATAAATAGCTGAACATACTTTATTCAACTTAAATATAGTCATGTATTCTCATTTTATATTAGAATATAGCATTGCATATTTTTTGCTTTCATAATTTATATTTTAATGAACTCTTATTCATCGTCTTAGAAAAAAAACTTATTGAGGATATTTGTGAAAAGGCTAAATCTCCTCAGATTTGCAGAACATTCACGTACTCTGATCATCAAGGTAAAAGCGATGATCCTTTTAATGTTTTTGATGTATCAAGTAACTTGACTACAAACATAGTATCAAAGCCCGCAGATTAATCAAGCGACACATTCACTTGACAACAACTTTATACTTAAAAATCATACTCAATAAATGTCAAGAACAATGTGAATATATATTGGATGATATGGTGAGAGAAAAACAATTATGGCATGAATTATGGCATGACAACAACATTCAAAACTAAACAATATTACAAAATAAATTATTGATGAGTTAGAACACTATTTTCTGAACCCTTTTAAGGATGGTTTAAATTACTATCAAGATATTAGGGATATACGAAATTCGTTCTACATTGTTGTGACTGTGTGTGATTTTGAATAAAGTATGTTGGAATCTGTAGATATTGAGAGTACGTTATGAGAAAATAAATAAAAATAAAAATACTAATTGTTCTATGTTTAGAATTTATTTAGTAAAAATCTAAAAATCTAAAATATATAAAATAATTAGTCTAAAATATACTTTTAATTAGTGTATGCACTCAATAAGTGCAGAGAACAATATCAAAAGGTATTTTTATACAATTAAGCAGCAATTAATCAATTATGAAATCCATGTAGTTTTTTTTTCTTCTTTTTTTTTAAAGGGATTTTTGGAATTCACTCCTACCCCATGACTCGAACCCGAGACCTATTGGCACAGGTAGTGGGTGCCTAACCACTAGGCCAACCCCACTTCGTCACCATATGCTTTGGATCCATGTAGTTCTTTAAACTAACGCCATCACTTCACCATATGCTTTGGATCCGATCGTCCAAGAAAAACCTTTTTTGATTTTTCAAACAACTTATAAGCTACTATGTAGCATATTTCATTGAAAAGTTACCTGTTTTATTATAGTTCTAACAATATCGATCAGTTTGTTCATCAAAATTAAAACACTCTTCCGTAATTTCTCGAACTGAATGGAGGCTCCTCCATATTAGGAATGGCCTATAATCCAACGAGATTCATTATTGTAACTTGTTATAACAATTACAAATGACGATATTAAATAAAAGGTTACGACATAAAAAAGATTTTACAAATTCAACTGTCAAATTTTATCAAAATTAAATTTAATCTCAATTGTTGATTGATCATAATCAAAGATTCATAAATTGTCAAACAATTATGCACATGAAAAATATTTTACATGATCTTAACCCTTTTACATACCTAATTTTGTGACTGAAATGTAACTCTGAATTCCACACAAAAACATTTAAAACGAGGAAATACTGTCAAATTTTATTAAAATTCAATTTTAATCTCTATTGTTGATTGATCATAATCAATGATTCATATATTGTAGACTGTTATGCACATGAACAATATTTTACATGATCTTAACCGTTTTACATACCTAATTTAACGACTTAGATGTAACTCTGAATTCCACACAAAAACATTTAACAAGAGGAAATTTCAGCATATGCTTCAATTTTAATAACATGAACATATTATTCTACGTGTACTATAAGTTAGAGACTCTAGGAATTACATATTCAGCTAAATCAAAATGTATACAAACTTTAAAACTCTGTCATCTCATTTTTTATTAGTGCACAACATTGCACTATTATCTTTAATTGTTAATATTGTTATAAACTCTCATTTAGTCCTTTCAGAGGACGCACTTGTTGAGAGCTTTCGTCGGAAGGCCTCAAATCCTGATTTTTGTAGAAAAATAATATACTCTGATCATCGAAGTAAAAATGATGTACTACCTTTTGAATTTGGTGATATAATAATAGACTCGACGATCTCATTTGGCCACACTGCCATTGAAGTGATGCAAAAGCGCATTGACGGTGCAAAAATTCATTTTACAAAACACAAACTTGAAATATGCAAGGCAAGATGCGCAACAATAGTAAATGGTATGGAAACTGCAAGAGATTTATGGCACAACCACGATTTCCATGGACTAAAATTTTTTGCAACAAGTCATAGTGATGAGTTCAAACGCGATTGCTTGACCCGTTTTGGATTATGGTCAAATTCAAATAAATATAATACGGATCTAGTATTATATCTTATTGAGGATTTGTGTGATTATAATTTATGGTTGTATGCACCTATGGATCCATTATAAGAGAAATAAATAATGACTTTTATATCATTGTATAAAATAATGACTATTCAATAATATAATTACTTTTGATATATCGTTGTTCTTAACCCTTCTTCTTCTTTTATTTATTTATTTATTTATTCATATGTCGCTCTAGAACACTTATTCTTGTTGGTGTTAGGAGCTAACCGAGATTTAGTTTTCAGGATCATCAACTGGTTTCAGATGTGCTTATTATTTGTATTTAGTGCAATGATTAAAACTGAAGCTTTCTTGAAGAAATTCAAACTCCAAAAAATGCAAAATAGACAGTTTTATTGAGCTCAAAGAAATTTATTTTTGACTTTTATTTAGTCTTGATATTAGAATTTGACAATATTAAAAAAATGGTAATAATAGAAATACAGAAAAATCTAATCTGTAAGACGTGCCACATGAGTTAATTAAACTGGATTTAAATTTACAATGAAAACTACTTTTACCTAAGAAAATTTACTTCATAAACAACAAGATTTCCAATTCTGCCCCAATATATATAATTTCACAATTTCTTTCAGCTTTGTTAATGTTGATTAAATTTTAAGAGGTTTATTTATTTTTGGGTCAGAGTCAACTGTTCAAGTCATCCAAGATACATCTACGTCAATAGATTTTTGAATTTGTGTCATCTTTGACCGATATATGAAGGTAAATAGGTAATGGATTAAATATAAAGTCTTAGTTTGTTTTTGAAATAAAAATAAATCAGTGTCCATTAATTGGCTTAAATCTAACGATGCCAGATTCATTAAATTGTAAATTAACTAAGGAATATATTAAAGATATATCTAAACAAATTTTGATTCCTCAAATATCGGTAGTGATTGACGGTATATTATTTTAGTTTAAAATCTGTATTTTTGTTTGAACGTCATCATCCAATTGTGTGATTTTTTTGAATCATAATCCTGATTTTTGTTAACCACAATAACCATTTTGTTAAAATATGAAATTTTTAGTCATCATACAGGATCATGATAGTATATAGTCTAAATATGAAGAAATATATAGTGAGTCATACATGAAAGAAATTCTTAATTACAACTTATTTCAAGTATGTGTCCTTGTTGCCTTCTCTCTTCTTCCTCTTTCCATCTTTCCATCAACATGCCGACGCACCGAGGTAGAGGAGAAGACCTTCTCCTATACAAGATGGTGGATACCTCTACCCAAGAAGATTTTTGTTTTTGTTTTCTTGATACATCATCCTCCTCATTGACAACCACCGTCGTCACCGCCCTTCATTCAATCGAGTGCATGCATGTGACTGATAAACATCACAGTTGCCGCCTCCTTCCTTTATGGTCACATGCATCTGACGGATGGACTCTTTATGCATATAAATAATTGACATATAGTTGCTTTGGTTCATTGATAAAATGCAATCAGCGGATCCAAAGTGGGGTTCACGAGTCCACCAAAAAGGATAGATTCACATGATACAATCTCCCTATAAATATATATAAATTATGTTCACTCATTACCTATTGTTTTGTGGTTGAAAATCAGTGTGGATGCAACGAAATCACGATCTCAGTTATAGAGTCCTAGTCGATATTGTTAGAACATGTACCCTACTGGATTTTGATGATGACAATACTCGACTGATATTTTAGTTGAGTGTGCAGGTACATGTACCTGACAGATACCAAAGAGGGACAAGAACCTGTGTCGGACACAGAGGGTCTTGAACGAAACAAAGACGAAACCAAATAAATCAAGTAGCTGCGAAAATCTAGGACAATTTAGGGAAAATTGTTATGGCCTGAACGAAATCAATTGTCTTGATCGAATCAAATATATTTGTGGAATATTTGTGAATCAGGGTCAAGAGCAGATTTAGAAAGTTGTTAGAGAGAATCTTGGAGGTTGTTAGAAGGTATTGGACACCTATATAAAGGAGACATCCGAAGAGATCATAGCAGACATCATCATAGATATCATCGCGGATATCGTCGCAGGCACCATGTGAGGTGATGGTCTCAAGGAGACACCACAGGAGGTGGTCGTCTCAGGGAGACACCACAGGAGGTGGTTGTCTCAGGGAGATATCACAGGAGGTGATGATCTCAATTCAGCGACCAAAGGAGGTGGTTGTCTCAGGGAGATCACAGGAGGTGATGGTCTCAAGTCAGTGACCACAGGAGGTGGTTGTCTCGAGGAGATATCACCGAAGGTGATTGTCTCAGGTCAGCGACCACACGAGGTGGTTGTCTCGGGGAGATATCACAGGAGGTGATGGTCTCAGGTCAGTGACCACACAAGGTGGTTGTCTAAAGAAGAACTTGTCGGAGGACCTGTCCCAGAGGAGTTTCGAGAGCAGCATCTGATCTTATTCACTAGGCATTGAGTTACGAATCTGCTGAAGATACTCATCACTGGTGAAGATGAAGTCGAGGGTTCGGAACCTGAGGGACTTGTCTTTGGGAGTCGCGATTGGTGGTCCGGCACCATCAGGTATATGTGACTTGTTTTGTGATAGTTAGAAACACTATTACATGTGTACGAATATGTAGGTATTTTTAAAGCCTATAGATTAATAAAGAATCTTTAGACGTATTTCCGCTGCATTTAAATTCTAAGGTACTTGAATCTGCAAACTTGGTTTAGGTCCCTAACAGTTCCTAGACCTCGTGAGGTACAACTAATCACGGTCGTAACAGATATTGAATCATATCAACTTTGGTATTTTAGATTTCGATTAATCTTATTTGAAAAATCAATCATGTTCTCATTGATTTTAGTGCACGTAAAATTTGAATTCTCATATAGATTTAATTCCATTTGAAATAGTGTACAAATATTACAAAAAGGAAAATTAACAAAATTCAAAATTAGATTGGTTTGTTAAAGCTAGCTTGTTATGTTGAATGTGGTTATGCAATCGACTTTGCATGATACAAAAACATAAATTTTAAATCTAACTGCACCGATAAGCTAGATGAAGCAAAATGGACTATACCTTTAATTATCACCGAAAACAAACTACCAAACTATGACCTGCAAAAGAGAGGAAATTGTTGTGTGCTTCTGATAATATTCAAGGAAGGAGCTACCCTCCTTTTTTAGTAGTCAGGAGCCAAATCGTCAAGAGAGAAATACTCCTCCACTTCCCCATGATGTTAGCATGATTTTCTAATTTCGCAAGGAAGTGAAATGTGAGGACTCAGACTCGACCTCAGTTTGTTTCTCAAAAAAAAAACGGTGTAGATTCGTTACTTTGTTATGTTGCATATCATATGATTGATTATTATGTAGCGCATGCACATAATGACTTAGAAAAAAAAGTGAACTAAGTTTCCAACTTAGAGCTCCATTCGTGTCCTCATGATGCGAGTCACACAAGTTTCGATGCTCCAGTGCCAAATCGGCTCGTGATTTGCACCCCTCAAACGCCTGCGTAGTTGTTCTCGTAAAGCTTTTTATAACAATTATATATTCTTCAAGGGATTAAGTTCGAGGGAGACATGTAACTTTTGTGAGACAGAGGGACATTGATAAGGCACTTTTGTATGCTATTTTAGTTCCTTTACACTGCTTAGATTTCTAACATTTTACGTATAAGATTACGCTTTTGGTGTAGTTTTATATCTCAGGTTTATCAGAGAAGTTAGAACAAAAGTGCAACAAGAAGGCTGAATCTCGGAGAAAAGAACAACAAATAACAAGAATGGAAAACCAAGGAGCGCGCGAGTAATGATTCGCGCAGCGCAGAGCAAAACGGTGACGTCAGCAACCAGCGACAAATCCGGAACGATGACGTCATCACGCGCAAAGAATATTTCTAAAGCTGGTTTTTTGAGATAAAGATGATTTCCATATATTTTCTTGCCTATTTTATTGTTGAAACCCTAGCAAGCAAGACTATAAATACAAAGCGTAAAGGAAATCACAAGAGAGAGTTCATTCCGCAATTCTGCCCTAGCTGCGAAGAGCTGTGCGCGCAAGCTTCCGATGCAAGCAGAGCGACACGCCAATTCAGATTTGTTTTTGTTAATTTAGTTGTTTAAACTTAAACCTTGAGATGTATACATTCAGTATGTCTAGCTAATTTACTGAATTCGGTTTGGATTCTGATCTTTGAATAATATGTTTTGAGGTCTTGTTCTTAGTTGCATAATAAGTTAAGTATTACTACTCCAAGCTCAATTGCATGATAATTAGGTTAGATAGTTAAGCGAAGCCTTGACCCGCAGACTTAATTATAGAATCTATTGTCTATTGTTAAACTATCAGAGGTACGTGACAGTGAATGATAGGAGTAACGCTAGAATAGTTAATCACTACTTTGACCGGATTTGTGGTTAATTAGACTAGACCGAGTAGTAATATCATACAGACCTTGACGGGAGTGTATGTGTAGGTTATTAAGCCTTGACCGGACCTTAACTTACGTGGACATTATATCATATATCTTTAGTGACCAATGATAAGCATAGAGTTCATAGTGATGATTCTGAACCGAGCTCACACTAGTACAGATTATATTTTCAACAGCGCTTGTAACTAAAAAACTTAGACCTTTAACAGCGCTTCATAACTAAAGCGCTGTAATAAATATATTTAACACAACGCTTCATATAAAAATGCTGTAAAAGATATACCACTGCGCTTTTCATATAAGCGCTATCTTAAGTAACACATTTAACAGCGCTTATAATAAGGTTTGGACCCATAATACCTCGTTTCGAAGAGAACGACGAGCCCGTCAGAAATCACGAGCTTCCCTCGTGTGGTATGGTGTTTTTTTGGCAAATTCGGTCGTTTACTATTTTATTTCAAATTTTTAGTATTTTTCCATTATTTTCGAATACTTTATTATTTTTGTTTTAGAGTTTTGTTGTTTCCCTGTATAAGGAAACTTAGTTATTATTGTTAGACATTTGAATTTGGGAGGGATGACATGTAAATTGGGAGGGATGGCATGTATGCTTGGGAGGGATGACATGTAAATTGGGAGGGATGACATGTAAATTGGGAGGGATGGCATGTAAATTGGGAGGGATGGCATGTATGCTTGGGAGGGATGGCATGTAAATTGGGAGGGATGGCACGTATGGTAATAATTTGTTCAAGTGATATTGGCAAATATATTTTTTTGACATAGTATTTTTTGAATAATAAACTGATTTATAATAGCGTTTAATGTTAAAAATGAGCTGTCGTAATTAGGGTTCTAAACCCTGAACCCCGAACCCTAACCATTAATTCAAACCCTAATAATAATAGCGTTTAAATAAATAAACGCTGTAATATAGATTAAAATTAATAATAAAATAATAACTTTTAACAGCGTTTAATGTTAAAAAAGCGCTTTCGTAATTAGGGTTCTAAACCATGAACCCCGAACCCTAACCCCTAAATCCAAACACTAATTATAACAGCGTTTAAATAAACAAACGCTGTAATATATTTTAAAATTAATAATAAAATAATTAATTTTTACAGCGTTTAAATTAAAATAAATGCTGTAAATTTATAATTAATAATTTTAAATTGAAATAATGCATATATTACAGCGCTTATTTCTTGTAAAAGCGCTGCAAAAGACATCTTTTTTGTATTTTTAAGTTTTAAAAATCAGGTAATATATTTTAAAGGTGTTATTAAGTTAAGAATTTAAAAACCTAATAAGTAACATTCAATTTATTAAAATATCATGAGAACATATATAAGCATTTAAAATAGTTGTCATTTAAAAATTGTACTGTGTCTCTTTACTAAGCAATAGGTTGAACAATGTACATTTTTGATCAACTATACTTTTCATCAATCAAAACACAGCAAAAATGCAAGTTAATAATTATTTTTGAAGTAAATGAGTTATTAGCTTCATAAATCAAATTTTCAACTAATTTTTTAAAAATCAATAAATTCTAAAAAAAAAAACAAATATCAACGGTTTACAACAGCGCTTATTATGTTTAAGCGCTGTTGTAAATAGTATACGACAGGTTTACAACAGCGCTTAAACATAATAAGCACTGTTGAAAGTTTTTTAATTCGATTTACTTTAAAAAAAAATTAATCTTTAACAGCGTTTATATATTTTAAGCGCCGTAAAAGAGAAAAATGACGTGATTGGTCGACTCAGTTTTGTACAGATTTTTAATTTCGGAATAATCTAACAGTCCACATTCGATATTTAAAATTAATCTTAATTGTTGCTTAAAATATTCTAACAGTCCACAGATATTTAAAATTTCAGAATTTTTAATTAAGCGCCCAAACTTCCTGCTACAATCTTTCTATATATATCAAACTTTACATTGAAATTTTTGTGTCAAATTATTTTAGTTCTTCACCGATTCGAGTAAGGATAAACACCTTTTTGTTGAGCTTTAGTGTTTTATATTGAAATTTTTCGTTAAGCTTTTATGTTTTGTTTCGTTTTATATTAACACTATGATATTAACACTATTATTTTCTTGCAGATTTGTCGAATTTTGTGATAATGTCGAGGGTAATGTGACAAATTCAAGACAAGCACTGAGACAAAATTCAGCACGAAGAAGGCTAGGGTTTTAGTTCCATATCGAAAGTTAAAATCGATTTTAATTTCATTTAAATATTACAATTTAAATATTTAAAATTGATTGCCTTTTAAAGCGGTTTTAATTATTATTAAATTTCAAAAACCATTTTTTCTAATCCCCGAAAAATATTATAATAAATATCTTATTGCGAAATATTTAACAACTCTTTAATTTGAATTATTTAATATTCAAATTATTTTAATTTTCTAATTATTAAAAATAATAGTTATTTTACAGCGCTTAAATAAAAACGCTGTGTAATATGTTAATTAAACGACCTCGTTTTTGGTTTTACGCGTGATTATTTTTAACAGCGATTTTACTTTAAGCGTGTAAAAATTAAACTAAATAACAGCGCTTTTTCTTCCTCTTTAACAGCGCTTCTTGAAGCGCTGTGGTAAATCGGTGATTTACAACAGCACTCGTTTCAACAGCGCTTCAAGAAGCGCTGTTAAAGAGCAAAAACAAGCGCTGTTATAAAGATGATCTGTAGTAGTGTCATCTCTGTTTCTGTTAAACACTTTTATAATTCATTCTGTTGCGCGCCAGTGTTACTTGCGCGCTTGTTTTTCTCACTTTATTTGCTCACTCACAAACCCCAGTTTTAGTTTGTAGATAAAAGTCAACTTCTCACCGTTCCCAGTGGATTCGATCCCAGCTTACCCTTACTATACTAAGGAGGAGACTCGGGATAAATTTGTAGCACAAAATAACGTGCCCTCACATTTTGGCGTCGTTGCCGGAGGTTGATGGTGAGGTTATCCACTTTAATATGTTTAAAGGAATGCAGTTCTCATATGAGGACTCCACGGTGAATGCATTAGACATCATTGACGAAGCAGTGGAGGTCGAGCACGCGCACATTCAAAATCGCGCTGCTATATGCGTGCGGAGTATCATCAGAAGGGCTTATAGATAGCACGAGCAGTGCACACGGAGCAAAAGATACAAGGTATTCTAATTTTAGCTCCGAATTATGCATGGCTAACACGGATGTCTCTCATGACATACAGGAACCCAAGATCACTCATAAACAACTCCAGAGCACCTGAAATATGTGTTTCTAGATGACACTAGGACCAAGCCAGTCATAATAAAGAACCCGTTAGAACCGAAGCAGGAAGCGCGCCTGGTAGAAGTCATGCGCAAGAACAGGCGCGCGATCGGATGGACGCTGGATGACCTACACGGAATCAGCCCGGATATGTGCATGCATCGAATCCTGCTAGAAGATGAAGCTAAACCGTGTAGAGATGCCCAACGCAGACTTAACCCCATCATGATGGAAGTTGTGCAAAAAGAGATCATTAAGCTGCTTGACGCTGGAATCATTTATCCGATCTCAGAGAGTAAGTGGGTAAGTCCGATCTATGTTGTTCCAAAGAAGGGAGGGATCAAAATAGAGGAAAATGCAGTAGGAGAACTGGTGCCAAAGAGAATGCAAACTGGTTGGCGCATGTGCATAGATTATCGGAAGTTGAATGCAGTGACGCGAAAGGACCACTTTCCACTCCCTTTCATCGATCAGATGCTTGACCGGTTAGTTGGTAAACCCCACTATCGTTTATTAGATGGATTTTCAGGGTACAATCAGATTCCCATAGCAGCAGAGGACCAAGAGAAGACAACGTTCACATGCCCCTTTGGTACGTTCGTTTTTGGCGCATGTCGTTTGGGTTATGTAACGCACCAAGTACGTTCCAAAGGTTAGTAATGAGTATATTTTCTAACATGTTGGGTTCATGCATTGAAGTGTTCATGGATGATTTTACGGTACATGGTGATACGTTCGATTCTTGTTTAGCTAATTTAGATAAAGTCTTGGAACGTTGCATGTCTAAAAACCTCGTACTCAATTATGAAAAGTGTCACTTCAAGGTCACGCATGGAGTGGTACTCGGACATATTGTCTCAAGGAAAGGTTTAAAGGTAGACAAAGCAAAGATTGACCTTATTGCTAGCCTACCATACCCTACGAATGTTAGAGAAATAAAATCTTTCTTAGGGCACGCTGGATTTTATCGACGTTTCATTAATGACTTTTCTAAGATATCGACACCTTTGTCTAACCTCCTGCAGAAAGATGTGGTTTTTGACTTCACAGATAATTGTCGCGCAGCGTTTGACGCATTGAAACCCGCGTTAACTAGCGCGCCAGTAATGCAGGCGCTCGACTGGAACCTGCCATTCGAATTGATGTGCGACGCGAGCGACTATGCCGTTGGCGCAGTTTTAGTCAGCGCAAAGACAAGAAGCCACACACGATCTATTACGTATCGCGCACATTTGACCCTGCGCAGTGGAATTATACTACCACCGAGAAAGAGCTTTTAGCCATTGTTTTTGCCCTAGAGAAATTCCGAGCATATGTATTAGGAGCCAAAGTCATTATTTTCACAGATCATGCGGTGCTGAGGTATTTGATGTCAAAGAAGGAAACTAAACCAAGACTGATGCGTTGGTTATTACTCTTGCAGGAATTTGACGTAGAAATCAAAAACAAAAAGGGATCGGACAACATGGTAGCAGACCACTTGAGTCGAATAGTAAAAGAGGAGGATCAGGAAATCATCACGGAGACCTTTCCGGACGAGCACCTAATGACGTTACAAGGTAAGGTACCATGGTATGCTCACAATGTGAACTACCTGGTCACTGGTACGTTTCCCCCATCATTCACTACGCCGCAGAAATTACGATTAAAACATGATGCTCGAATGTACTTGTGGGATGATCCTACTTGTTTAGAATAGGTCCCGACCAGATACTTAGACGTTGCATCCCATATCATGAAATAGAATCGGTCCTTGCATTTTGCCATGAACATGCATGTGGTGGACACTCTGGTCTTAAACGAACTAGTAGGAAAATCTTAGATTCAGAATTTTATTGACCACATTTGTTTAGGGATTCTTATGCACATTTTAAGAGCTGTAACAGATGTCAGCGCGCGGGTAACATATCCGCGCGCTATGAGATGCCACAGATGCCTATCATGGTAGATGAGGTATTCGATTTCATGGGTCTGTTCCCTCCTTCATTCGGGTTTGAGTATATTCTTGTAGCCGAGGATTATGTATCCAAATGGGTTGAGGCGAAGGCTACAAGAAAAGATGATGCAAAAATTGGGTACTGATTTTTTACGTACTAACGTTTTCTGTCGTTATGGTGTACCCAAGGCACTGATCAATGACCAAGGAACTCATTTTTGTAGCAGAATGGTAGCACAGATACTCAAGCATTATGGGGGTCCAACATAAAACGTCCACGGCATATCACCCACAAACAAACGGCCAGGCTGAGATCTCCAACAGAGAAATTAAGCGGATACTTGAGAAGATGATAAAGCCGACGCGTAAGGACGCATTATGGGCATATCGGACAACTTTCAAAACACCGATCGGTACCTTTCCATTTCGGCTGGTTTATGGGAAGGGATGTAATCTTCCGGCCAAACTAGAACATAAGGCTTACTAGGCATTAAGAACATGCAATCTAGACCTAGACGGTGCCGGGCGCGAGAGGAAGCTAGATTTGAACGAGCTTGAAGAATTGTGCGCAGATGCATATGATAGCACGCGAGACTACAAATTGCGAACAAAATTATATCACGATAAGTTCATTCTGCGTCGTTCTTTCAGTGTTGGTGATAAAGTTTTATTATTCTCATCCCGTTTAAAGACAATGTCAGGTAAGTTGCGCAGCAGGTGGACCAGGCCGTATACTGTCAAGAAGTTTTTTGTGCACGGAGCTGTAGAACTCGAGGATGAGAGTAATCATCACCGCTTCAAGGTTAATGGCCAGAGAATAAAGCATTACCTTTCCGAACCCATACCATCAGCACATGAATTCGATCTGCATGCGTACTGCCGTCTTTACTACTTGTGCGTAACGTGTGGACATGTTTTTATTTAAGTGTGGAGGGTAGTACATCTACCTTAGAATAGTTAGTTTATTTTTTGTTTTATTTTTTAGCTTAGACTAGCTGAATGTGAAATCTCAAAAGGTAATTGTGCACGAAAAACAGTGGCGTGCGCGACTTGTGTGCGTTACTCGCGCATCTGCTTAAATTGTGCATATATGACTTATTCTAATTTTTGATTAATTTTTTCGAATTTTGTGTGTACTCTTGGGTGGAATAAAGAGGGATGTGGAGTTGATAGAAACGTCCTAGAGAAGCAGTGGACCGAACGAAACTTGAGGAGCGGTTGTATGATTATGAGTGGCCGTGGAGGTTGGTATTTCGCGGTCAACGAAAACAAAGAGCACGCTCAGTCACGCAATGGCCGAAGGCGAAACCCTAATGGCGTGATGAGACCTAAAAACAGACTGCCTTCGTTTAGAAGTGAGTCGCTCAGGAAGGGGAGCGCGGTTGCAAACGCGTGACTTGACTTCCGCGGGACTTATCAGAGACGAGTGCGGGGCGTTGTTCCATAGCTGCTATCCGAAGGCTATTATTGGAACCGTTCTAGGGAAGAAAAATAAGATCCGGACCAGTAAAGTGTTCTATTCAGAAGTTAAAGCTCAAAAGGCCGAAACAATGAAAAGAGAACATGTGCATCAATGTGTATATCAACTGTTCGAGGAAAAATGTAGTGAAGCGGCAAAGCCGTAAGGGCAGAAATCCCCAATAACGCGAATCAAATCACGTACCAGAAGAAGCGAACATGATTAACCATACAATTACAAGTCAAGAAGAAATTCGGTGACCGGTGCTTAAAAAGGACTATCTCCCAATCATCCAATTGGATTGCATTCCACGAGAGAGGTAAAACAATATTTGAATGAATTGCCACAATCAGTTTTGAGTTGTACAGTCATAGTTGCGCAGGTTGTGTGAGTGGCGCAGAACATGTTGCGTAGTAAGTCCATTGTCAACACGCACATTACACAAGAGGTAAGGAAGCCGGATTGTTCAGGGACGAACAAGAGTAAGTGTGGGGGATTTGATAAGGCACTTTTGTATGTTGTTTAGTTCCTTTACACTGCTTAGATTTCTAACATTTTAAGTATAAGATTACGCTTTTGGTGTAGTTTTATATCTCAGGTTTATCAGAGAAGTTAGAACAAAAGTGCAACAAGAAGGCTGAATCTCGGAGAAAAAAACAACAAAATAACAAGAATAGAAAACCAAAGAGCGCACGAGAAGTGTAGCGCGCGAGTAATGAGTCGCGCAGCGCAGAGCAAAATGGTGATGTCAGCAACCAGCGACAAATCCGGAACGATGACATCATCACGCGCAAAGAATATTTCTAAAGCTGGTTTTTAGATATAAAGATGATTTCCATATATTTCTTGCCTATTTTATTGCAGAACTAGCAAGCAAGACTATAAATACAAAGCATAAAGGAAATCACAAGAGAGAGCTAATTCCGCAATTCTGCCCTAGCTGCGAAGAGCTGTGCGCGCAAGCTTCCGACGCAAGCAGAGCGACGCGCCAATTCAGATTTGTTTTTGTTATTTTAGTTGTTCAAACTTAAATCTTGAGATGTATACATTCAGTATGTCTAGCTAATTTACTGAATTCGGTTTGGATTCTGATATTTGAATAATATATTTTGAGGTCTTGTTCTTAGTTGCATAATAAGTTTAGTATTATTACTCCGAGCTCAACTGCATGATAATTAGGTTAGATAGTTAAGCGAAGCCTTGACCCGCAGACTTAATTATAGAATCTATTGTCTATTGTTAAACCATCAGTGGTACGTGACAGTGAATGATAGGAGTAACGTTAGAATAGTTAATCACTACTTTGATCGGATTCGTGGTTAATTAGACTAGACCAAGTAGTAATATCATACAGACCTTGACTGAAATGTATGCGTAGGTTATTAAGCCTTGACCGGACCTTAACTTACGTGGATATTATATCATATATCTTTAGTGACCAATGATAAGCGTAGAGTTCATAGTGATGAGTCTGAACCGAGCTCATCTTTGTTTCTGTTAAATACTTTATAACTGCATTCTGTAGCACCCCAGTGTTACTCGCGCGCTTGTTTTTCTCAATTTATTTGCTCAGTCACAAACCCTCAGTTTTAGTTTGTAGATAAATGTCAACTTCTCACCGTTCCATGTGGATTCGACCTCAGCTTACTCTTACTATACTAAGGAGGAGATTATGGATAAATTTGCAGCACACAACGACCTATCATCAGACATCATCTCAATTGTTGATATGATTTATCTAGCGGTTGAGATTAAAGTTGTTTTAAATTAAATTAGTCAGTTGGATTTGCAAAATACAACGGTGGTTGAGAGTGACGGTTCATAATAGAAATTATTAAATAAATAGAAAACAACGGTTAAGATTATATCTCTCTGTCTCACAAAACTGTGATTATCATTCGCGATCCCATTCCATACTCCAAGTGAAGTTATATATGTAGTTGAGCATTTCCATCAACTATATGATGTGCGTTTTAAGAAACATAGAAGTCCTGACATCTATTCCTTATGCACTCAAACTTGTCTTTTTTTCCAATGCAACTTCGAGCATCGATATCTCATTCGATACTCTATCAATTTTGTCGTTTGAAAGAATTTGATCAACAGTTGAACTATATATACATTTCGATGTTTACAAAACACCAAATTGGCCTTCACACTTAAAAATTACAAAATATCCAACAAATTCTTTCAGGTCAATTCAAAAAAAAATTACAAGTTATTTTGACTTAACTCGAGTCGTATTGAATCGAGTTAAAATTCAAGTTTGAATTTTGAAATCCCAAAAGCATAATATTCGACTACTTTAGTTTCGTTAACCAATAACGGTTTGAGAATTTGGGCCAAAAATGATGGTGAACAGGAAACACAACATCATCATTACAAGGCCAAGTAAAGTGTTTCACCTATCTATATTGGCAAGACACAAATGACCCCAACAAACTTCATATTCACGATTGAGATGCAATTAGAGCATCTCCATTCAACTGTGCAAGACCTCATTTTTGTTAGTACTACATGTTTTTCCAAGCTTTTAGAATAAATTAAGGTTGGTATAACTGTAAGGAAAATGATGATTTATCATGAAATTCCGACAAAAATGGCAGGAGCTTTAAACGAAGGACCACAAAAAAGGAAAGGAAGGGAAGCAACCACGTCACTCATACTCCTCGTATGCCTGCCGACAACGTACGCTTCTTGCTTTTTTAGTATTTTTACATTTTATAAATCCCACTTATGTTATTCCCACTTGCCTCTTTTGTCTAAACCCATTAAATTAATAGATTATAAAAATGATTATTTGCATGTCAGGATGCTTTGGATTTGGTACTCATTCACTTCATTTGACAAGTCTTAGGTATATTTATTGCAATTATAAATTGGGAGCATGAGTGCTCAGCCACGTTCAAATCCTACATTACATTACTTGTGTTTAAAATACTTAAGATATTGTTAAACTAAGCAAGTCAGACCAGAACGAGAAGAATCTGTCAAACTCTGGTACTCTGGAGTTACATGTTCAACTTCAATGAAAAATGTTGAATGCACCGGACATCTGTTTAAATCGACCGTCAATATCAATAGTCATATACTTACATTTTATACATTCTTTCTATTTAAATTAACGTGTATTTTTTATTTTTGGAAAAAAGTACTTTCAATTTAATATGTATTTGTAAAAGTTAAGGGCTCCAATCATCATTTTAATAGTTGATTTTATCAACTTAATAGATAAATTCAGATGAAAATAAGTACTCTCAAACATAATAAAAAGAAAAAGTTACGAGTAAATTTCTTAACTAAATTAATATTTGAATCCAAATCAAATTATTCTTACCATCTAATGAAAATTACATATCTTGCAAAACATGAAATTTAACTATTTACGTGTACGATTTTCTCATTTTTAACCAAAATTAAAACTTGAATTCTTGAAAACTCGTATAAAATTGGATTCATATCTATGCAACGTTCAATGTCTTATAGCGGATTGAAAGTACATATTTTTTGCAAACATATAGTATAAAACTATATAATTTACTAAAATTCGATATTAAAATTAATAAACTCGTCTTAAATTGATGTAGTTTTGATTCGCGATAACTTAAAACAAAGTCATTTAATTTGGTTGCAAGTTGTTGCAAACTTGTCATTCCTATAAAACTTGTACTCCCTCCGTCCCAGCCAAAGCTTCCCATTTGGCAATTCCAATGTAAAATAAGAAATCAATATTTAAGGAATAAAATATTCTAATGAAAATCTGATTAAGTCTAAATTTTCCCACCAAAATTTTGAGATCAAAATTAATTTACCAAAAGTGAACTTTCCCACCAAAATTTTGAGAACAAAATTTTGAAACCAATATCTAGAGTTGTTGGGGTGATTTTTCAATTTTGATAGTTGGTTTAATTCAATTATAATAATTAATTACTTAGTATAATTATTTATGTTTAACTAGTAAATGTAATTAGAGTGTTATATTTTAATATTTATTTTTTGCCAAAAAAGGAAATAGGAAGCATTCGGTGGGACACCCAAAATGGCAAAAAGAGAAGCATTCGGTGGGACGGAGGGAGTATTCTTGAAGAATCGATCTCTATACAACGATGTCGATTCATCGATGATACTCCTAATGTTTTACATATAAAATCTAACTAACACATCAAACACGTCATACTCTCTCTTGTCTTCCCATTATTATTAAGCTGCGTTCATCGGACAGCCACGGATTTAAATTTTCTGATTATCATTTTCATGTTTCTCATATTGTATTATTCATGTTATTATTATTATAATTGTGTTCACAATCAGCATACAAAATCAAGTGGGATGAAATTTCCTGATGCGAACTACATATTCCAGCTGGATCAAAATGTAGGTAGGTACTTATATATTAAACTGATGTCGCATTACATTTAGTTAATATGTTCATAGGAAATGGATGAAGGATTTGTGCATATTTTCGAAGGACAGTAGGACATTGAACATTTTAATTGTTCATTTCTACTTATCCAACGATTTATATTGATAACTGTCAAATCCAACTGTCTGTGTTTTTTGAAATCCAATCGGTATACTTAATTAAAAATCAACTTTAATTTCAACCGTCAAATTAATCAATGAACAATTGAGATTAAGTCATTATGTCGTACAAAAACATATCATCTCCCTTGATCTTAACCCTTGTCTCTCTTGAACTGGGTTAAGATCAAGAAGGACATTATATTTTTGTGAGACGAAATGGTTAAATCTTAACCGTTATTTTGATTAATCTTGAGATTAAATTGAATCATAATTAAAAAGGATGGTAGGATTTGCAAAGAAAAACATGGCGGTTGGATTTGACGGTTATTTTTAATTTATATCTCATCCATTAAATTATTAACGATCAACGGTGGAGATTGTGTCTCACTATCTCACAAATATATAAACGTCTTCCTTGATCTTTTCCCTTTTATTGTAAACTCAAAATGCATATTTAGAATTCACAACTTTAATTTGGGCGTGTTGAGAAGCTAATATGCATAATAATATGATCTTTTCACTTCCATCTATCTTAAATGATATACTAGATGCATCGAAGTTCTGTATATGCTAAACGTCGAAAAGACTAAAATGTCACTGAGCTATGACAAGCATAAAAATAATGGCAACAGCATTTATAAATATGTAAAACTCAATTTACTTTTATACTCTCGGACCTAATTAAACCTAACAAAAAGTAAAGGATATTTTCGTCATTCTGATTAATTGGTTTGCACCGAGACAGCCGATGCATCTAACATTTCTCCTTCTTAAGCAAGATGTGGTTGGTCTAACTTTTGAATACAATAAAAACATAAATTGGTATTAAACTAAGATGGATAAACAAATAGTACAATAAATCGATAAAAACGTCACTAAGTGCGTCACATCATATACCTTTTTACATTATAAAAATGTTTAAACAACCTTAAACAAACGTTGTAAAGCTGTTGGAGTTTTTATTACCTCGTTTTACCTTAAATAATCGACATTGTTTTATATTCGTGTTCAATAAACCAGATTGCATTAACAAATGCAATAGGGCTTCAACCACAGAGCTCAAAACGTCACTAAGTGCGTCACTTATACTTTCAAATAACACTAAAAAAATTGCACCAGCTTATTATCTGATTCTCTTTGATTTTCATTCAACTACATCTTATTGAGTTAGTTAGATCACGAGGACAATTAAATATTGATATGTTTTTATATTAAGGCTTAACACATATTAACATAATTATCATATTTTGAATTTTGTCTAATGTGTGATTTTGATTGAGCTAAATAAGTTGGCTGATCAGAATTAATTTCATACATTTGGGTATGAGTCTTAAGTGTTTAGTTGATTTTGATAATGAGACTAAACCAAGAGTTATTGGTGTACTTTATTTACTTTAATCTACACACAAATCATCAAGCACAATGACAGGAACCTTAAACCAAGTGAGAGAGGAGCATCTGGTTGGATCTTGAAATTATTTGGAAAGTGTGTATTTTATTCAAAGCTTCAGAAGGTCATGGAGTCTCTTGGAAGAATATAATCACACTAAAGTTGTAATTAAAATATATACAATATCTTTTCAGTTGTATTGGTTATTTGAATTTTGGCTAAGTGGGTCTGCATGTGAATTATGATTTGAAATTTTGCATTACTATAAATTTATATATGAAAATAATTAATTGTATTTAAAAAGTACTCATAATCGAATAAAAAAGTGGCCCATGTATTAATGTTAAAACAAAGTTTATGCTTATCGTGTCAAAAATTATAACTAGGCACAGTTGACATTATGTCCATTTAGGGTATGGTCATATGTAAGATTTCTTCTTTAATTTTCTCCCTCATATTTAAGGATAAACGTCCACGTCACCCGACAGTAACTTCATAATTCATGCTTTGAAAAAGTTGCAAAACTTCGAATATGAAACAATATCGAGGTAAATGAGTGTAGGGTTTAGAGGGAGTTAGTGTTTCCTTTTCTCATCTTCACGAATGATATCATTTTTGATACTACGAAATATAACTATAAAATGTTTAGCGGACTTTCTAAATATATATTAGCATTTAGAGTTAGGCTAGTGGCGTTCAATCCCTGCGATCTCGAATCTCAATCATTTTAATTTAACGGTCTAGAAATCACTTTTTTAAAATTTATCTTTTAACGAAATGTATAAATATATGTTCACAGAGGTTTTATCATGTGGAACCCCCTTTTCATGGATTCATGGATCCCTCTTTGCAGCCATTGATTGCATTTTTTGTGTGCACCAGATTGCGCCACGTAATTGCACATGACAAATGCACACGTGATATGCACATGACAAATGCACACGTGATATGCACATGACAAATGCACACGTGAGTTGCACATGCTTCATTAATGCGTTGACGCAATCTGGTGCACACAAAAAATGCAATCAACGGCTGCAAAGAGGGATACATGGATCCATGAAAAGGGGGGTTCCACATGATACTTTCCCTATATTCACATGGGCAACTGGGACAATTAAAAAAACAAACAATTCAAACATAAATACAAAATGTGTATTAAAGTCGCAAAAAAACCCAACCCATAACGGTTAACTGGTTAAGTAAATGCAAAAGTTTGTTCACATTGCCTGATTTAAAGAACAGATCACATAAACATATTTTACTCTACTCAAAAATATATGTAAATAATTCAAAATATGCTAGTAAACTTGTACATCAATTGATATTGAATGGGATAGAATTAACAAAGCATATATATTTCGTTAGATCAAGTGACGTAATATCAAATGATGATTTGATTAAATCAAAGATTGATATTGAAAATGATTTTAATTAAATTGGATGTTTAAATTTGCAAAAGAAATAGAAGTTATATTATCTTACCACTAAAACTATATGCCATATATATAACATGAAGAGCGTCTAAGTGTATTCACATTCTTAATTTACTTTCGCATAGCACATTTCAACCGTCTATTTCATACACTACTTTACTGATTAGGTGTCACGTGCCAATCAATAAAATAATTACATTTAGTGTTAACCACTAATCCAAAAAGTAAAACACGACGATTGACATATAACCTTATAAATATAAAATAAGGATAAAAACATAGTTGAAGCCCCTCTATATATATAACATCCCAAAAATATGTCCTACTCGATCATGTGTGAAAATAGCGAGTCTTCATTTCCTCCCGGCAGCACAAAACACAGAATCTGCTCTCTCTCATCTCCGATTTCCTCCGACCACCACTCGGCCAGCTTCCTTTTATTAAAAGAGACGAGAGAGAGAGAATGATGTGGGACCTTAACGCAGATCACATGATGCTTGAAGATCATCAAACGTCGACAGATGAAAATTCGAATTCCCATTCCGCAGCACTCGACAATGCCTTCGCTACAAAAGAATCCTCAAACAGTCACACCTTCACTTTCGACATCATCAACTCATCCTCACTTCACCACCACAACAATAACAACTTCCTCGCTGCTTCCACGTCGTCGTTTTCAGTTCCCGATTTCGAACCGGTAGTCTCTCGATCCGATAGTACTCAGACCAAGTCTGCAGATTGGTTGAATCTCTCATTCGCTGAATCGTCCGAGCAACAACAACAACAGCCGCAGATAGTTCCGGTGAAGAAAAGCCGTCGTGGTCCGAGGTCTAGGAGTTCTCAATATCGAGGCGTCACTTTCTACAGGAGGACTGGAAGATGGGAATCGCATATTTGGTTGTTAATTACTTTTTTTTCAAACCCTAGAAATTAATTAAATACATCAAATTTCAATCCCTAACAGCAACTTTATTGTCTACTCAACCAGTTTATCTTCTTTGTATTCAGGGACTGTGGGAAGCAAGTGTACCTCGGTGGATTCGACACAGCTCATGCCGCTGCTCGGTAAGTATTTGGTTTACTATTTCCCATATATATACTACTTGCTGGTGCTGGTAGTATGATTTTGTTGACATTTTTTTATATTTAGGGCATATGATCGAGCTGCCATTAAATTCCGAGGGGAAGATGCTGATATTAATTTCAATATAGCCGATTATGAAGAAGACGCTTCTCAAGTGAGTGTTGTTTGTTTGATAGAAAGAACTTATATGAGTTATGAGGAACTAAAATGGTTTGGTATGTTCGTGGTTTTAGTTGAAGAACTTGAGCAAGGAAGAATTTGTGCACATACTTCGTCGACAAAGCACTGGATTTGCAAGGGGAAGCTCTAAGTTTAGAGGTGTGACCTTGCATAAGTGTGGTAGATGGGAGGCTAGGATGGGTCAGCTGCTTGGGAAAAAGTAAGCAGACTAGGAAACTATACTAGACTTTGCCAAATTTGTCTTGCCTGACTTTAGTTGGTTTAACTTGTAATGTTCTGTTGGAGTTATTTGAAGTTAAGCATATAGTTACTATGTTACTGGCGGATTTCTGCCTCCTAAAATGGAAAGGGATAGTAGATCTCAATAATCGTTCTCATTTGTGCTTACAAGATAATGGTTTAATGCAGGTACATTTATCTGGGGCTATTCGACACAGAAGTGGAGGCTGCAAGGTTGCTTATTCTTAACCATAAATTTCCTTGATTTGGAATCTTCTATGTTGATATTTCCGAATAAGTTTTTGGTACTATGATCATTCATTTGTTTGGTTGTGGTGGTTGATAGATTTTAATGTCTCCAATTAGGGCTTATGATGTGGCAGCACTTAGGTACAATGGAAGAGAGGCAGCAACAAACTTTGAACCAAGTACATATGAAGTTGATTTGGCGTTGCATGCGAACAATGATGGTAAGTGCGGATAACAATCGCCTTCATTTACACCCATTTGTTTTTGATGTCGGCATTGTGGTAGTTATGCCTCCATCATGGTTGGTGGGGCACTCAGCAAATGAATAATTGATAATGAAATCAATGTAACTACACGTTTTAATCATGTGCTTGTCTGAATGCAGCTAGTAGCCATGACCTTAATCTGAGCCTTAGCATTGACTCCACATCTGATTACAATCAAAAATCAAATGAATCCAGTAGCAGTGCAGGGAACTCAAATGGGGCTGACCCAAAGGTAAATGCAGCTTCCATCACCAGCCCACAACACTACCAGAAATACCAATTTGTTGGAAGCTAGCTGTTTCATCTCTGTTTCTAGCCATTTTACTAACATGTTTTAGTAATCTGTAACCTGCAGTTTGTATATTCAACATCTATAGCTGGTGGCAGACAAATCCCTCCTCACAGCGAACTGTCAATCCCCTCCAATTATCAAATAATGTCGCACGGATTAGAACTAAACTCAGGCAGTTGCTCGTCAGCTCCATTTGAGGTAACTAAAAGATACTGTTTCACTTTTGGCAACATATTTCACTGCATAAAATATTCCTAAAATACTTTTCGTCAATCCATGAAGAGACCGCAAGCAGTTCCGTCTCCAGAAATGCCTAACTGGAGTTGGCAGTATCCCCAAGGCCAGAACGAGTCCACCTCCCAGCTGCCTCAATTATCAAGCGCAGCATCATCAGGATTCTCCTTGTCTTCTCCTTCTTCTCTTACACCGGATTTATCATTAGCTTCCCTACAACTACAACAGTCGCACCAAACATTTCCGTATCATAATTATTACACGAATTCATAATCAAGCACACTTCAAGTATATATTATACCCTTGTTGAGTGATCTGGTTAATTTTTTATAAATATATGAAACATGAAATGTCTGACTTTGTTTTTAAAGTTATTGGCTTGGATTCCTTGGGATGCAAGTATCCACTTGGCAGTTCAAAAGGCAATGCCATGCACCTTATCAGTGTTATCTTGGTTGAACCGAAGTTTTTGAAAAAATTGTCCTCAATTTCATGGTTAAACAAATTTTATCTCCCCCTTCAAGTTTCAGCTACTCATCTTCATTTTAGTTTGGTTTTAAAGAGCAAGGGTTATAATTGTTAATTAATAGAGTATATTCGGATTTCGATTTCTAGTGGAGGCAGGACAGAAATTCTGCGGGATAAATGACACGATTATAAGATTGTCAATACCAAGACCAACAAAATAAATTGTGCATGAATGTGCGTCATTGTACGCGTCAAATTAATCCTCATTTCTCCACTAATACAACGGCTAAGTAAAAGTCGGTCCCACAAAGACGCGTTTGTGCGCACAGTAATGCGCGCGTGAGCAATATGAAATAGAAGTGCACCAGACAGTGCGCAGACAACGATGAGTGCAATTAGTAAACAAACTTATATCGGTTTAAACAATCCACTATGAGTGTATACTTTATCATTGACTTTCAAACATCATAAATCAAATTCCATGCAAATTATTTTCCAGTCAAGGCTTCCCAACTCATATACACATTACGATCAAAGTTTACGTGGTATTATAAGTCTTGCCTAGTGTACAAACTTACGAATCCCGTCAAGGTAGTAAGAATCTATCCTAGCGTGTTGCTCCTAGTTGACACTGTCAAACTATTCAACTAGTTCAACAATTAATATAAACCAATTCAAGTAAGATTACGGTTCAAGGCTTCCCCTACTCAAACAACTATACTATCAGGCAATTCATGCACCGAATTAATGAAGAATCAAAATAAGCATTAAGGACAAGTGTCAAAAGTAAACATCATAGTTTCATGCCCAACTGATACAATAGATTTAGCTAGACATGCTCATGTTCAACATCTCAATCTCTAAATATAAATACTCAAAGAACAAGTTGAAGGACTCTGCGTGGTTGCGGATTTGTGCTCTCCAAAATTCCTCCTCTAAAACCCTAGCTTTAGATGTATATTTATAGTGTTGATTGCTTAGTGCTCAAGGCTTCATCATTATCTAAATTCGGTAAAAGAAAATCTAGTTGATATTTCCAAATAAGTGAGAGATTTTCGGATTGCCAAATCTGTTTTTTTTAAGAATTCTGTTACGCGGCTTACGTCATGATGATGTCATCTCGCGCGGTTGTTGATGCGCGACAGCCCTCCGTTGCGCAATTTCCTTCCGCGCGCGAGCCTCTACCCCTTCCGCACGCAGTTTCGTATTTCTCCACACGCCAACTCTTTGCGATGAACTATACGAAACGAGTAAGAAACAATAGTACGCATTCATCAGGAACTAAACCACCATCTGATATGGAGGACACGACCATCCTTATATAATAAAGAATTTTCTTCATCCCACCAATGCGGTTTCAAAAACCAACAAATATTGACATTTATTTTCACTGGACTCAAATTTGCATGTTGCACTGAAACTTTAGCATTGATTATTTAGTCAATACTCGATCAATTTTTGTGTTTGAACAATCAATCATACAGTAAATATTGTGAGATATTATCAAAACTCCGAATAATTCAGTTCAAAAGATTTTTATTGATTCTTGAAAGCAGGAGAAACATCATTTTCTTCACGCTCAAAATTTGAATGACTTCCAAAAGTTCACAATGCAATCCTACAATAGTGACTTGTGGTTTGGACTTTGGAGGTACCTCATTTTGTGGACCTCTTTGAGTTTGTTGTTTGCATGATGATCCGTGAAATTTATTTGGCATTTAGGCCTTTGGGTTCAAAGGACCATAATTATGGGCTGTAAGTTAAGACAGTCCATAATTTTGTCTCCTGCTTCCCCAAAGAGCCAATCCAATCTTACTACAGAGGATTATTTCTATCATTTTCAGATATTAAGATCTAAATTCAAAAACAAAAGACAAAACATGAGAGGTAAAATTATTCAAAACCAAAATACCATAAAACTCCAGAAACATGCAGTCTTGAGGATAACATAAAACAGAGTTCAAAACGAAACGCTTATAGAAAAAAATGAAAGATAGTGCCACCGCCTGTCGAGGACCCAGTTTTGCATATTGTGGCTTATACCAAATTCAAATCTGATGCAGCAAAACCGTCCATACATATCCATTCACTTCTTCTTTGCAGCTGCTTTGGTTACCTTAGCACCAGTCGGATCCTTCTTCTCCACACTCTTGATGACACCAACAGCAACAGTCTGCCTCATGTCACGCACAGCAAAACGCCCAAGAGGAGGGTATTCAGAGAAGGTTTCCACAACCATTGGTTTGGTCGGAATCATCTTGACCATACCAGCATCACCATTCTTCAAGAACTTGGGTTCCTTCTCAAGTTCCTTACCAGATCGTCTGTCAATCTTGGTCAGGATCTCTGCAAACTTCACAGCAATGTGGGAAGTGTGGCAATCAAGGACTGGGCATATCCATTTCCAATCTGGCCAGGGTGGTTCATAATAATGACCTGTGAAGTGAAATTAGCAGCTTCCTTGGCAGGGTCATCCTTGGAGTTGGATGCAACATACCCACGCTTGAGATCCTTGACAGCAACATTCTTGACGTTGAAGCCAACATTGTCACCTGGAAGGGCTTCCTGAAGAGCCTCATGGTGCATTTCCACAGACTTAACTTCAGTTGTCAATCCAGTAGGACCAAAAGTCACCACCATACCAGGTTTGATGACACCTGTCTCAACACGGCCAACTGGCACAGTTCCAATACCACCAATCTTGTAGACGTCCTGAAGAGGCAGACGGAGTGGCTTGTCTGATGGCCTCTTTGGCTCCTGAAGCATGTCAAGAGCTTCAAGAAGGGTTGGACCCTTGTACCAGTCTAGGTTGGTGGACCTCTCAATCATGTTGTCTCCCTCAAATCCAGAGATGGGAACAAATGGAATCTTCTCAGGGTTGTACCCAACCTTCTTCAAGTAGGAGGAGACTTCTTTCACAATTTCATCATACCTAGCCTTGGAGTACTTGGGTGTAGTAGCATCCATCTGAAAGTTCAAAAAAAGAAATAAATTAACACATGCGTCAATCAGATATTCGATTATATTATTTTACAGTGCAAAGATAATGCAAAATAACAAATCCAAACTTTCGCTACAATACCTTGTTACAACAGCAGATCATCTGTTTGACACCAAGGGTAAAGGCAAGAAGAGCATGCTCACGGGTCTGGCCGTCCTTAGAGATACCGGCCTCAAAACCTCCAGTAGTCGAGTCAATAATAAGAACAGCACAATCAGCCTGAGATGTCCCAGTAATCATATTCTTAATAAAGTCACGATGTCCAGGTGCATCAATGACAGTGCAATAGTACTTGGTGGTCTCAAACTTCCACAGAGCAATATCAATAGTAATACCACGTTCACGCTCAGCTTTCAACTTGTCAAGAACCCAAGCATACTTGAAAGACCTCTTGTTCATCTCAGCAGCTTCTTTCTCAAACCTCTCAATCACACGCTTGTCAATACCTCCAAGCTTGTAAATGAGGTGACCAGTTGTTGTCGATTTCCCAGAGTCGACATGTCCAATAACAACAATGTTGATGTGAGTCTTTTCTTTACCCATTTTATCTGCAATTACAAAAATTAATTATTATATCCATCGTAACATCCCAATATGACACAAAAAACACAATCACGCATACTAACATGTAAATAAGAATCAACAACAAACATATTCACGAAGACTGAAATATAAAAAATAATGATGATACTTGCGAGTCATCATCTCTATAATTAGTTGTCTAAATCATCGAAATTACATAAAATGTCCAGATAACACATTGTGAACACGAACCAGTGAGACCATTACATTGATTAATATTATACACTTAAAATCAGAAACTACGATATCACACAAACCAGATTTCAATATCTGTTAAACATGAAAACACAACAAAAACCACATCAAATACTCCGACTAATCCACATCAGTTTATCATGTAAGTCCGATCAACATGTAAAAGCGTAGAGATACAAAATGATAATAACGATGAAAAACACTGATCGGAATCGCATGCATCAACCATCAACAAAAAGATCAACCGCTGAATACAAAAAAACGATAATGTAAACCGGAAACGATGATCGGAAGGAGGCGTTGATCGTACCTGAACGGAAAATGTAGAAGACGCCTGAAGTTGCAGAAGGTTCCGGAACAGAGTGAATAAAATTACATCGCTATCATCATATTTATAAGTGAATATTTAATTAGGGTTTTTTCTCCGCCGTTGGATCAAACCATTTTATGGTAAGTTCATCATCAAAATCGACGGTGCATGATATCCTAATCAAACGTCGCCGTTTGATGCTAGATGCTTGGATCTATTTTCATTTTCGAATTGAAAGTTTATGTTAAATGCAATCGGATGCGTCAAGTTTAGATAATTCGCTTTTGCTGCTCATTTTTCCTTAGTTGGATGTGATTTTGGTTTTCTGGAAATTTGTGAAGCTTGGGGAGAATGCTATGGATTTATTTTTATTTTTATTTCAAATTAAAGATAATGTGGTGAACCCAATAACATTGTTTCATGCCTCTTACAGATAAGTCTGCATCACTGTCGATCATTGCACAAATGCTTTCATGAGAAGCTGCCATAAGTTTTCCTTTCTTATAAATGTGTTTTCAAGAAAAGTAGCGTTTGCTTAGTTCCTAAATGCAATATTTCATTTGCATTGTAATTTTCATGTCATCTCATTGATCACCACAACCGCATATCGTATATCAATTACAGTTATTATTAACATATTTGAAAACATCACCACCGTTAGTTTAATTTGCAGATTCAAGTGACTTTGATCTTTCACAGGGTCTCCAATTGTGGGTTTATTTGCAGATTCAAGCCTTGCATCCACAGGGGGAATAGAATCACATAACATGCCCACTAATTTTATACAACCAATTTATAAACCAGAATTAATTTATTTTATGTAATGTAATTTCACTAATTTTTATTCATGAAATTTAACAAATATTATATATTTTATTGCTATATATGTGTTTTAAATAAACGAAATTATAAAAATAATATAAAAATTTAACAAAAAAGATTCGGTCAAACAAAAAGACCCAATATAACGGAGATTACTGAAAAGTTTAACGTTTTTCGTTAAAATGTGTCGGTCAACAAAAAAGAAACGAACAACGGATGGTTTTCGACAATAAAATGTATAAGGGTGGTTTTCGACAATTACACCTTTAAGGAATGGTTTTCGACAATAATCCCCCAAATTTAACCCATTGCCACCATAAAGGTTTGAAATTTGTAATACTTAATTACTCACAGAAGTTCGAAACGACGCCGTCTGAATGTTCCATACGACCAGAGTCCTCTCCAATTCCTAGCCCTAATCTTCCAAATTCGAGTCAGGGACACTCTCGATCGATCTCGTCGGAACTCCATGAACTCCAATAGCGTCTTCCTTCCCAAAATTGAACCCTCCGATCAGGTGAGAGTATCTATTCCATCAATCCTCTCCTTTCTCTTCTTCTTATTTTATTAACCGTTGCATATATTCGCAGCAATATCGCGCAGAGGCTGTAGTAGTGATTTTCTGGAAAAGTGCCAGGCCTAAACCTAATTGGATGTGATTTTGGTTGTAGTGGTTTTCTGAAATTTGTGAAGCTTGGGGAGAATGCTTTATTTTTATTTTTATTTCAAATTAAAGATAATGTGGTGAACCCAATAACATTGTTTCATTTGCATCGCTGTCCATCTTTGCACAAATGCTTTCATTAGAAGCTGCCGTAAGTTTTCCTTTCTTATAAATGTGTTTTCAAGAAAAGTTTTGTTTGCTTAGTTCCTAAATGCAATATTTCATTTGCATTGTAATTTTCATGCCATCTCATTGATCACCACAACCGCGTATCGTATATCAATTACAGTTATTATTAACATATTTGAAAACATCACCACCGTTAGTTTAATTTTTGGCTGAAGTTTTTTCTCGTAATACATTTTACAACTAGTTTCTACTATTTTTTATGTGCATCTGAGGCTGGCCGGCAACGCCCTTGGAAGTAAGTTACACTGTTTCAGCTGAAAACATCCGAACAATATATTTCCTTACTGAAAACATTTCCATACTTCATTAACGTGTTTGGTAAGGGAATTGGTGCAATGCAGCATTGACATGTTCTCTACTGAGTAACGGCAACTTGAGAAACTAGATACTAAAAGTGATAATTTACCCTTTACAAATATGTCAGCCTACCATAATTCTTCACCAATATGTGCAAAACATCTTGAGCAGCTTATGATATACAGATTCTGCCCCAAAAAAGTTGCTTTAACACATGTTACTTGTCCATAAACTCAACTTTAGTCCTTTTCGTCTTAGCCAGAGCATCACAAATCTTCTTCTTACGTTTCTTGTTTATATTCTTGTCCTCTTCAACAGCATGAGCCACTGGAGGGCATCCCTGAGTTTTAAGAGCTTCTTTCACAAAAATCTTCAATCTCCATAGAGTGCACTCACTCTGCATATAAGTGTCACCTATCTAGTCTCTTCTTTGTAATCAAATCAACATTATAAGTAATGATTCAAGGGAACACGTGTATAAATACCAGATTATCCATGTCAAGGTCCACTTCATCAGTCGATCCTGTGAAGTTCGGATTGCTTTGAGCAACAATCTCTAATGCCTTGATCACATTTTCTGGAGATAATTTTGTAAATGCCGCACTTAGCTTTCTCTTCTCTTCGACTGAAAACTTTCTGCAGTATACATCTTAAGTCAAAATGTGAAGGGACAGTAACACAAATGAAAAAATAGGTGGAACACAACAACAAGATAATATACCAACAGCCTCAGCAAAAAATCAATTTTCAATTGTTTGTCGTCCAAAGCAGAAATGCCGAATATAACAATTTACAGGTCCTAAAGATTAGTTACTTTTCCTATGGCAACGGGAAGAGCATTTTTAATCTGATTCATATACAATTTTCCTACACATTTGGGAAAAAAGTAGCAATCAAAAGAATTTGATTTTTCTGAGTAAAGAATGTATCATCGAGGAAAAAAATAAGAAATCAGATGCTGCCAAAAATATTAACAGCATCTCAGAAATAACCTGCACTTCTGAAGAACTAATTCTCTGAGTTTTTCTAGATGCCGATCAATGTCCTGAAGCTGAGGCCAACAAAAACAAGATTGAATGACAATCAGAAACAAAAGTGGGTATCTGTTTCATTATACTATTACAAGCCACATACCTCGTTGCTGATCTTTCTAGCTGCTCTGGCATGAGCAACCTCTTGAGCCAGTTGTACTCCTGATTGTGCTTCTGCTTCATGGTCTCCACTTCCTTTATCCTATAATGAAAAAGCTCTAATTATAGAAAGCTTTACAGAACATTACAATCGAGCATAGATAGACCATCAGACTGCTACACAAGAATACAAATCAGAACTAAGAGTTAGTCTTGAACTTTTTCTGCTGTATGAGGCAGAAAAAGAAGTTGATAAATATCAAGTATCAAAACCCAACGCATACAATCTGACTTAAATTGCTAGACACCCATATTACACTTAGAGAACATCACACGTTGAGTACAGAACACGCCATCACCAATTAAAACTTCAATTTCACATTGAGATCAGTCCGGGAAGCACTCGTGTACACAAACCAATAAGCGCAACTAAATAATAATATTACACTATGCAATGAAACATTCACTTCTGCACAAAGGCTATGAGAAGTATCCCATACACAATAGCAATGAATGATCATCAAACCTGTTGGAGTTTAAGTTCCTGCCTTCTCTTGGCAGCAACAGCCCTAGTCTGATTCTTCCTGGCACTGCTTGGAGTCAAACTATCCCTCCCATTCACCACAACCGTTTCTTTCACACCATTCCGCTGTTTACTCTTGCCAAGATTGGAGTAAAAATCCTCAACCTCCTTCAAATCAACTTCAATCTACAGTACATCAGAAACACTCAAATACCACACATAAATCCCAAATCTCCAGAAAGAGAGCGGATTAAAACTACCTTATCGACTTTGGAGAACAAATCATCGACCTGGTGGTCGATACTGGAGACTTCGGCATCAGGATTCTCTGATTTGGGAATAGGATCAACCGCAAGAGGAGCCTCTGCGCGATATTGCTGCGAATATATGCAACGGTTAATAAAATAAGAAGAAGAGAAAGGAGAGGATTGATGGAATAGATACTCTCACCTGATCGGAGGGTTCAATTTTGGGAAGAAAGACGCTATTGGAGTTCATGGAGTTCCGACGAGATCGATCGAGAGTGTCCCTGACTCGAATTTGGAAGATTAGGGCTAGGAATTGGAGAGGACTCTGGTTTATAGTGAAATTACATTACATAAAATAAATTAATTCTGGTTTATAAATTGATAATCAGTTTTAATTTCATTTAATTGTTTTTTATTATTTTGAAATTTTATGCAAAATATTCGCTAGAGTTATTCCCAGCCGTTAGATCAGATGAGATCTAACGGCTAAGATCTCGTGCAGAATTAGGGTTTGCTCAATTCCTTTTTCTTTGCTTCATTCTCATCTTCCTAATCATCCGCCTCTCCTTTGCCGCCGCAGCTGCCAGACGATCTATGATGTTGTCGTGCAGCCTTAGCGAACAAGAAAGACGAACATTCCACACGCTGTAGATTTTATTATCATTGTTGTTGTTCTGGAGCACCAATGGGAATGGGGGCTGAACTGGAACCGGAGCATGAGCAACTAAAGGTTGGTGTGGAACAGCAGCAACCTCAGCAGCTTCAGGAAGGACTACATTCGGAGTTGGCTCAGGCTCAGGCTCAGGCTTAGTATTGAGATCAAACATCCGCGACAACCGCCACCACACCAGTAGAATGTCAATTGTTACTAAGCTTGAATTTCAGTTTCAACCCTCATGTTGTTTTCTGTGTCATGTACACTTACAACTGCATTGTTTTACTCGCGTCCTTGTCAGACTCAAAGCTAGGGCTTTTTCTCTTTTTCTCTTAAATTCGGACATGAATACCAACCTTGGCCGGTGGAGTTGTAGAAGTAGGGTTTGGATGCGACGGAGATGAAGGAGGTGATGGTGGCGGTAAGGGCAGTGGAGGTTGAAGGAGGTGATGGTGGCGATAAGGGCAGTGGAGGTTGAAGGAGATGATGGTGGCCTAATTTACCTAATTAAATGAAATTCATTAACCTAATTAATTAAAATTGCCTAATTAAATGAAAATTGTGTTTAATTAACTATCTAACGGAGATTACAGAAATAAATTAGGCCACCATCGGTCAACAAAAAAACGAACAACGGATTGTTTTCGATAATAAAATGTATAAGGGATGATTTTCGGCAATTACGCCCTATAAGGAGTGGTTTTCGGCAATAATCCCTAAATTCGGTTAGATTTTGATGCATTTAAGTTGCAACAAAAACCCCATCAAAAAAACAAAAAAAAAGTTGCAACAAAAACAGGTGCAACATTTGAGAAGAAGATCATGTGTGTGGAAGTCATATAATTGAAGTACTGAAACAAAATTGAGAACCCAAGGGACTTAAACGGGCACAGATCTAAGACTATAATCACTCTTGGGATACTTTCCTCTTCTTATGGTTTTTGGGTCTGCTTGTTCTACTTCCATTCTCAGCGTTACTGCCCTTCTCATTTTCTTTTGGGGCCACTTCTTTTGTGAGAAGAGTTTCTTGCGAATTCTTCTTTGTTGGTTCCTTCCGTTTATTCATTTTTCCTTCAGCTGGCAAACTGTAGCAGATTTGTTACAAACATCAGCAGTTTCCAAGTTGCACATATTCAAGATAAATAGCAACAATAATAGTTTTTTTATCATGAACATGGTATTTCGATTTACTTATGCAGCCTTGAAGAAGCTTTCTACAAATGCGGGAATGTCGCTTAACATACAAAAACTGATAGACCTTAGTCATACCTTTTCTTTTCTAGACTGGATAAATTCCTCGCAACAGCATTTGAAATCATGCTTTTGTAATACTGAGAAAATGGTGTGCTGCTGCTGGACTTCTCATTCTGATCCATTAAATCAACGTTAAATATAAGGCAGTTCAAAAGCATAAAGGAATGGATGTAGCAAGAATAACGAACCTGAAGAAATGTGTCAACGGACTGGAAATCTTTTGGTGAATATGCAACATCATCCCTTCTTTTCTGAACATAATCAACATTTTGCTCCACCTAGATTTAGCATTTAAGTATTTATTTAGTGAGGGACAAAACCAGAATGAATCAGGATCCCTTTCGGAGGAATTGAAGATTAACTCTAATTTTCAATCATTAAATACCTGATCGATAAATCGTTGCACCATGCGCCGGAAACTGTCGTCATTTGTTGAGTCGTAAAACTTCCTCAATCGTATAAGCGGAATAGTTGCCAGCTCGGGAAAAGATATGTGATAACTCCACTGAGCAAAGTGTGCACATAACAGCTCAATGGCTGATGAGACACATTCTTGCTGGAAGCTACGGGATTTCAACCATTGCTTTGGCAGCTACGACAAAGTGATGACAAGTCAGAACACGACCTGCATAGTAAATAATGGCATATCACACGTCGCCATATTAAAAACAGACTTACCTTTAAGGTCTTTGACAAGTCGAATCCATTTTGAGATTTTGTGGCAGCTTTGCCACATGCATATTCCAAGATGTCCAGTGCAAAAGATGCAATTGGTATAAATATTCTGCTTGCACTGGATAGGTCATTTAGCCATTGAACACATTTTAATCTCAATGGAATATACCGTGGCCCCGGAAACAGATAAGCTATTCCGTTAATTATTTGAATCATCGAATGAAGTAATGCATGCAGATCAAAATCCAGAATGTGGGCTGAGATAAATTTAACCCAGAGTTCAATGCAGAATACGTATTGCCATGTGCATATCTTCTCCACTGCTTCCTATTTTGTGGCAAAACAAACAAAAGAACTATGAGTTCTTGAATTTTTCAGTAAGCATTTTCATTTCATACTAGTAAGTCAGCCGCTAAAAACATAAAGATGCCAAACCTTTTTCTTTTCACATAAGCCTTGCTTTAGTATCTTAGCAAGTTGTTGGATAGACAGCAGTGCTTTGCTGGATGACTTTTGTAGATCAAGGGAGCATAACTCAAGAACAGAATCTTTCAGAAATTGTACATGAGTCAGAGAGGCAGAATCCAACACTTCACTACGAGAAACATATGATGTGTATGTTTTGATTAAGCACACATCAAAGTAGTCTGCATTGAATAAGACCGACACGTCTCGTATGATTTGAAAAGCACACGACGAGATTGGTTCTCCCATTGTTGCCCACAGCTGAACCACAATCTGAAAAATCATATAGGAGTTATCAATGAACAATGAAGTGCCTCTCAATATAAAAATAGCTTGCGATGCATACATTCTAAAATGAGAAGAAAGGGTAAACGAATGTAAAGATACTTCAGTTGACCTTAGTGACACATTGAAGTATTCAGACAGGCTAATGTCATCGAACAGTCATTACCCAAAATATACATTTCACAAAAATGTAGTAGTAAATGAATCGAACCTTGAGCAGTCTTCGCAGCAGAGACGGAAAAGGTCCAAGCAATGATATAGAAGAATGTAATCTGCTTAGAGAGAAGGCTAGTGTTTCAGCATCAGTAAGCTGGTTAAGGATAAAAAT
This sequence comes from Sedum album, assembly GCA_006409495.1. Classification (NCBI taxonomy): domain Eukaryota; kingdom Viridiplantae; phylum Streptophyta; class Magnoliopsida; order Saxifragales; family Crassulaceae; genus Sedum; species Sedum album. The sequence goes on along the minus strand of QZGG01000188.1, from coordinate 116,052 downwards.
CGTGCTTCTAAGATAAGACTTCACTAAGGGTTTCAAATCTTTCCATTTTGAAGAATTCTTGAAGTCCAACACTGCTTCTTTTTTGGAATTGGAACTGGATTTGCCTAAAAACTTACGGAAAATTCCATCAGCTTCGCGAAGCATGAACATAGTTAGGTTTTCAAACACTTCACTGTTCTTAAATTGCTTTGATGAGACCCCTCCAGGCTCCTCTGACTCAACTCCATGGTGGCATGCAGCACGATATGCATTTATCAGACAAATAAGTGCAGGCAAACTCTCCTGCTGTGTCACTAATTCATACCAGGAATTCAATTGAGTTTTTGTTAAAAGCTTGTGGCCGCTGGAACTGTCTCCCTTTTCAGTTGTCATGCCATCATTGCTTAATTCATCTTCATCAGAAAACTGGAATAATGGAAGAACAGTATAATGTATAAAGGCAGAATCTGTTGAGTATTAAAAAAACACCCAGGAAATAGAAAATTAAGCAATTGATTTACAATACAGCTATAATTCATTGAGGCCATTTCCTGTGTTGCTCGCATAACTTACCATTTCATCATCGTTGGCCAAGTCATGATTGTGACTCTCCAAGAACTTCGCAAACGATGGGTCCTGAATGATAGATGAATATTTCACTCAAAGCGGATGGCAAAATAAAGTCAAGAAATGAGAGATGAATATCTGAACAAGCACTTAATCAGGGTGACTAAGTTAGCCACAGCGTGCTCAAGAGAAAAATCTTCCTTACGTCATCAAAACCACATATAACACGAAGACTTACCTTTTTTATTAGCCGATCCAGTTTTTTCTTGTGCTCAGCGAGCTCCAATTTCATAGTCCTGTTTTGGGTTGCAAGTTCACTCTCATCATCATCCTCTGCATAATTAATTTTACAAATATGTCATGAGATGTCCACTTGACCAAGAAGTGAATTGTACATATAAAAAAAACAGCACCTGGGAAAGATTCAGGACTCTCGGTTTGAGGAATACTAGCACAGTTCGAGTCCTGATAGTGTTACATTAATGTCAGACACCATACACAGAATACTTAAAACCTTTGAGACTTAATATGATGTGTGCACCTCTGAAAGGTATCCATCACTACCCGAATCATCCTCAGTCAAATCACTATCTTCATTATCAAAAATAGCATCCAATGCAAATTCCACTGGCCCTTCATCTTCATGGATTCTAAGAAACAACAAAAAACATCACGTAAAAAGGTTTTCGCCAATGCCCTACGATTTTCTTACTTAACAATACTCACTATGATCTAAATTTGATATCTACAGAACCACCTCAAAAGTCAGAACTATCTCATATTTGGACCATTATATACCATAAAATTACCTTTTGATAGGTTTCTTAGCATCAACTTCATCTTCTGCAGCACCACCACCACCACCGCCGCCGCCAGAACCACGTTCTGCACAAAAACAAAAAAATATCAAACAAAGCCCTCAAAAACAGCTCAACAATAATCAGCTAACCTACTAAACCTCCAATAAGCTTCTGAATCCTTTAAACAATTACTTTCACATAATCAAGTTGATAAATGCACCAAATGATATTCTCAAAAATGAAGTGCTAATGTGAAATCTTACTTGAAAACCTCTTATTGAGCAGAGCTTTTGTCTTCCGCTGGTGTTTATGTACAGACTGCAAATTCTTCTTGGCAAACTTCCTCGCATTTCTTCCTAGCTTCCCCATTCTAACAACTGCGTCCGAATCGAGTTGAATTTATATAGCAGTCAAGAGCTCTGATTCGAAACAATAATCAAATGCGTACCTGAGAATTTCGATGGCGACGACAAGCCGCTTCTTTTCAGCTGCAGCTTAAACCCTAATGCAAACCCTAAACAAGACGAGGTAAGAGACGGGCGCTATTTCAAGTTTGCTAAACTTGTGGGGCTAGTGGTGAATTATTATAAACGATAAGGATGCATTCATAATATATGTGAATTTCCAATACAGGCAGAAAAATGTATCAATAGATTTTTTTTGAATCTTATTTGGATATTTTGCCCCTTAGAGGATCTCCAACGCATGCTGTAAAATGGGCTGTTATCTAAAAATAGCCCATGTGGAAGTCCAATATACATAAGCTTTACAAAAAGCCAGCTCCAACGCACCGCCTAGGATATCTAAAATTATAGCGATTGTGTTTCTCAATCGCCAAATTTACTACTCTGTCCAGCTTCTGTATCCTCATATCGTCTATCAATTTGCTTTTTCCATCCTTTGTTGTACCTCTTTTTTGGTGCATGTATATTGTACATCCGCTTTAGTTGAATCAAAATTTTATTTGTCTTCCTCCTATATCTAGATATTGTATGTGTGGATTCAAGGTTGCACACAAACCCTAATTTCTCTGCTTCCGCAATTCTCCATCCGCCGCCGAGAATGGAGAAATTCCTCAAACTCGGCAAAGCCGTAATCGTCCTCCAAGGCCGTTACGCCGTAAGGAAAGCGGATCGTCCATTCCTTCAACGATGGCGCACGTGACCGTCCCTACGGCGACTGCCTGGTTGCCGGAATCTCCAAGTATCCGAAGAAAGTGATCCGAAGGAATCGCAGAAGAAGCAAGCTAAGAAGTCTCGCGTGATAGAATACAATGTATGTGTATTAATTACGTTATATTTAGGTTATATTTATTTAGTCAAATCCTCATTTAATTAGTCTATATTTAGAGTAGATATTTGTATATATACACCTCTTGTAATCGTAATATCATCAATCAATATTCATTCCATTTATATCTATCTCTTGACTCATTCCTTTTACCTTAACATGGTATCAGACGCTATCTCTTCCGCTGCTTCCGATGGCGCCGCCACACCGGTTTTGTCTCCGTCATCCATCATCGGCGGTTCTCCATCTACTCCTGTCACATTCGGGCACTTAATTACTATCAAAGTAACGTCGGAAAATTATCTTTTCTGGCGTGCCCAGATTGTTTCTTTACTTCGCAGCCATCTATTGATGGGTTATGTTGATGGCACTGTCCCGTGCCCTGCCTCCACCATTATGGTCGTCAAACAAGACGGTTCTGCTGTAGTCGAACCAAATCCAGCGTACTCCACCTGGATGCAACAGGACCAAGCCATATTGGCAGCCATCCTCTCATCCTCAACTCTCGAGGTAGCCGGTATGATTGTATTTGCGCTAACATCACATGAGGCTTGGTCTATCCTGGAAAACAGTTTTGCGTCACAATCATCAGCTAGAGCCATGCAGATCCGAACTCAACTTGGATCAATTAAAAAGCTTGACTCTGCAGCGTCTGTGTATTTTAACAAGGTGAAAGCCTTATCTGATACACTTACATCCATAGGGCAGCCATTACGCCCGGAAGAGTTTACCTCGTATCTCCTAAATGGACTCGATGAGGAGTATGATTCACTTGTTGAAATGATTCTAGGCCGAGACACTCCAATGTCAGTTCAAGACTTGTACGCACGCCTTCTCTTTACTGAACAACGCATTGAGGGACGAAGAACAACAGAGTTTGGCCATGCTTCACTCTCAGCAAATGCAATCAAATTTGGGGGACGCTCGTCCAAATCAAATGGCCCAACAACAAACCGTTCTAAGAATAGTGCATCAACCACGTCCAAACAACCATACAACTCAAAATCTACTCAACCCTCTGGTAGTAATGGTACTGCTAATGGCCGCATCAATGGATCTCGTCCAGTGTGTCAATTATGTGATGAAATCGGGCATGTTGCATCAAGATGTTTTAAACGCTTTCAAAGAGATTTTCTCGGTGTAGATAATGATGGACGATTTAAAAATCGCCAACTGGCTTTAGCAAATCAAGTTCAACAGGGCCTCACCTCTTCTTACCCGGTTGATGGAAGCTGGTATATGGACACAGGAGCCACGGACCATATAACTAATGAGTTAGATAAAATGCATGACAAAGAGAGCTATCATGGTAAAGAACAGGTGCATACAGCTAGTGGTTCAGGTATGGATATTCTTAATATTGGCAATGTTCTTTTAAATACTCCTTCCACTAAGGAGCTTCATCTTAACAAGGTCCTTATGTTCCGGAGGTGACCAAAAATTTAGTATCAGTTTGTAAACTTACTCGGGATAACAATGTCTTTGTTGAATTTCATCCTAACTGTTTATTTGTAAAGGACATGAATACAAAGGCCACACTTCTTAGGGGACGTTGTCGGAGCGGATTATACACCCTTGATGCACCTTCGGTTAAGCAAGCTTTCATCAACATTAAGACAACCGGTGCGCAGTGGCATGCAAGACTAGGTCATCCTTCCTTACAAATTTGTCAACACATTCTACACAGCAATAAACTTCCATGCAATTCACATAAATTTGATGCCATATGTGACGCTTGTCAAAAAGGCAAGAGTCGTCAATTGCCTTACTCACCTTCGAGTCATGTAGCATCCACTCCTCTTGAATTAATTTTTTCGGATGTATGGGGTCCTGCCCAAACTTCAGTCAGTGGACACAATTATTATGTCAGCTTTGTTGATGCCTATAGTCGGTTTACTTGGCTTTATTTGATAAAACAAAAAAGTGAGGTTTTTGATGTCTTTCTCAAGTTCCAGACGCATGTGGAACGTCTTCTTAAACATAAAATACTTCGGGTCCAAACTGATTGGGGTGGCGAATATATTAAGCTCAATAAGTTCTTTGACAAGCTTGGCATCCTCCATCGTGTATCATGTCCACACACACATCAACAGAACGGTATCGTAGAGCGTAAACATCGCCATATCGTTGAAACCGGTCTTACATTACTTGCACATGCATCGGTTCCTTTACCATATTGGAGTGATGCTTTCTCTACAGCTTGCTTTCTCATAAATCGCATGCCAACCCGAGTTCTATGCATGAAAACTCCACTTGAACGATTATTAGGTGAAACTCCCGACTACACATTCTTTAAAGTCTTTGGATGCGCGTGTTGGCCGAACCTCCGATCATACAATAGCTCTAAGCTACAATATCGATCCAAGAAATGTATATTCCTTGGCTATAGCTCTCTCCACAAAGGTTACAAATGTATGCACCTTCCTTCCAAACGAGTTTACATTAGCCGAGACGTTGTCTTTGATGAATCTGACTTCCCTTTCGCAAAGTCTACTGCTTCTGATGCACCCATACTTCACTCAGTAGCATCACCACCTGAACAATTTGATAATCACGCCTATGCTCCATCACTTCTTCCTAGTCATGGTCCCATTATGAATAGTGGCACGAGATTTGAACTAACCAATCAAGAACGCATTAACAATGCAATGTTAATGCATGATAGTCTTCCTATTAAAAACATAGATCATTCACGGTTAGTGCATGATGGTCCACCCACTAACAACAGTGGTCATGCAGACATGGAACTGGAACCTACACACACTCCTATTTCTAGCACGCTGCGTGAATCAGTTCTTCCAGAACAAGTTTTATTGCAACCAGATACGCATACGCTTAGTACTTCACAAGACATGTCACCAACACCTCTCCATTGTTCACAGAGTACTGACCATAGTCCCCTAGCTCATCCTCCCGAGATGCTTGATGGAACTAATGAAGCACATCGACCAATCACTCGAGCCATGCGAGGCATTAAAGTACCGAAAATACGCAGTGATGGAACAGTAGCCTGGCTTGCTGCCTGTGTGGCCCAAGTAACTGCTGATCCTAACTCAGAACCTAGACATTTCCGCGCTGCTCTCGAGTTCCACATTGGCGAGCAGCCATGGAGCAAGAATACGATGCGCTAGTCAAGAACAACACTTGGCAGCTTGTCCCACCCACATCAGGAGCAAATGTTATTGGCTGCAGATGGATTTTCAAAGTAAAACGACGTGCTGATGGTTCAATTGAACGATACAAAGCACGGCTAGTTGCGAAGGGATTCAAACAACGATATGGTTTAGACTACGAAGAAACATTCAGCCCGGTTGTGAAACCAACAACAATAAGACTCCTTTTAACATTGGCAGTGAGCAAAAAGTGGACGTTAAGGCAGCTAGACGTTCAGAATGCTTTTTTGAATGGCATTCTTGAGGAGGAGGTTTTCATGTGTCAACCACCTGGTTTTGAAGACCCAAAGCACCCACATCATCTATGTCGCCTTCAAAAAGCCTTATATGGCTTGAAACAAGCTCCCCGTGCCTGGCATAATCGACTTGGCTCCGCACTCTGTACACTAGGATTTCGTGCTTCTACCGCCGACTCATCCTTGTTCATTCTTCACAACAACTCTACCATAATGTATCTCCTTGTTTATGTCGATGACATTATAGTCATTAGCTCCTCCTCATCAGCTATTGCTCTATTGGTGTCCAACCTTTCCAGAGAATTCACAGTCAAAGATCTCGGAAACCTACATTATTTTCTCGGTATCGAAGTAAAACAACTCCGGCAGGGCATCTCCTTAGTTCAAAAGAAATATGCACGTGAGTTATTGTCACGTGCTGGAATGCTTAAATGCAAATTGTCCACCACCCCTATGTCATCCACTGAACGATTGTCGGCTTGTGTTGGTAATCCTCTAACACCTAACGACGCCACAACCTATCGGAGTATAGTCGGAGGGTTACAATATCTCACTTTAACTCGTCCAGATATTGCTCTTGCAGTAAACAAAGTATGTCAGTACTTACATACTCCTCGTGATTCTCATTGGTCCGCTGTCAAGCGGATTTTACGTTATGTGCAGGGAACTATTTCTCAAGGTATTGTGTTCAAACCGATCAAATCTAATGTTGTATCAGCCTTCTCTGACTCTGACTGGGCTGGCAATATTGACGATAGACGATCAACGGGAGGGTATGCTATCTTCTATGGATGTAACTTGATCGCTTGGAAAGCGAAGAAACAAGCTACAGTTTCTCGATCAAGTACCGAGTCCGAATATAAAGCTGTTGCTGATGCCACCTCTGAACTCATTTGGATTGAAGGTCTACTGAAAGAAATTGGTATTCAATATGATACACCTGTTTTGTGGTGTGACAATATTGGTGCCACATACCTGTCCTCAAATCCGGTCTTTCATGCCCGAACTAGACATATTGAGATTGACTATCACTTTGTCCGTGAAAGAGTTGCACAAAAACTACTGAATATTCGCTTCGTATCCTCTAAATATCAGTTGGCCGACATCTTTACCAAACCACTTCCGCTACCCCTATTTCAAGAATGCAAGCGCAATCTCAACATACTCTCGACAGTTGAGATTGAGGGAGGGTGATAGAATACAATGTATGTGTATTAATTACGTTATATTTAGGTTATATTTATTTAGTCAAATCCTCATTTAATTAGTCTATATTTAGAGTAGATATTTGTATATATACACCTCTTGTAATCGTAATATCATCAATCAATATTCATTCCATTTATATCTATCTCTTGACTCATTCCTTTTACCTTAACATCGCGTGAAGGTGTTTCTGAAGCTGGTGAATTACAGTTACATTATGCCGACAAGGTACACGCTTGATGTGGATTTGAAGGAAGTGGCGACGCTTTATGTTCTACAGAGTAGGATAAGAAGGTGACTGCTGCTAAGGAAGCAAAAGCGAGGTTGAGGAGAGGTTTAAGAATGGGAAGAACAGTGGTTCTTTTCCAGGCTTAGGTTTTGAGAGGTTTTCATTGTCATTTTCAACATAATTGATGTTGTGATACTCTGAATGATTTTGAAAGTACTTTGAAATGCGGAAAAAAAGTATGCGTAGGTTCAAGAATTTTTTTTTGAGATGAACTGCTAAATTATCATAACACCATTGGGGTCATCACGTAAATTTTACATAAGTAATATAAAACTATATTTTACATAACAGTTATACCTATTAGCATTGGAGGTGCTCTAAATGTCAAATTTTCGAATGCCGCTAGGTACACATCGATAATTGATGCATCTAGTAGTACTTTTTTTGTTGTTGTTATAAATCTATATATATGGGATAGGATCGAGAGGAATGATAATTTTTGTAAGACAAAATGACGTAATCTCAATCGATTATTTGATTAATATGACGGTGAGATTAAGTTGGTTTTTAATTAAATTTGGCGGTTGTATTTGTAAAAAACACGATCCGTTGGATTTGACGGTTACTTTTTTAATTAAATCTCATCTGTTGGTTTTTTAATGTCTCATCATCTTACAAATACTTATACGTCCTTCTCAAACTTTCCCCTATATATATAGGATTTTACTCAAATGAATTCTTCATTTATGGTGGACTCATAAGTCTCAATCTCAACCCTTGGATGGAGAAAGAGAATTGCGCCACGTGTTCTCATCAACCTAACTAAGCATATTGTGATGTAAGTGTTGATATCTCATTAAATGCATTGTATTTTTTTTAATTCTCTCATGTTTCTCTCTCCCCGATCTTCCCTCTCAATTTCAACATTTTCATCATCTCAATCATTTGTGGAGCTTAAACCCAATGGACCCATTTTACATCTCAACCATTTTCATCATTTCAACCATCTTAATCACCTTCAAGGCTTCAACCATTATACTTCATCCATTTTCAACCATTTTTTCATCATCTTCAATCTCCGACTCATTATACTACTCAACCTCGACTCATAAACCCCCACTTCAAATCCCATTTATACCCCCATTCTACTCAACAAATGAAGTACAATTTATTTACAATTTAATTCACATTAAGTTAAATCATTACGTGTAACTCATTTACGAATTAGTTTCCCGAAGCGAAATCAGTATCGTATAATTTATTTATAATTTAATTTTCCCAAAGTTAATCATTCCTTATCAAATGTTATTATATTGGTAGTGAAAAATTAAGGAGAGAAAGAATATCTTTGTTTGAGACCATAAGTTACAATCTCAACCGTTAATCAATAATAATATAATGTACGAGTTTTAAAGTAAAGATAACCGTCAAATTCAATAATTCGTGTTTTTTGCAAATCTAACAACCCGATTTGATTAAAATATAATAAAATTTCTACTGTCGAATTCAAATCAACAATTGAGATTAAATTATTATTTCTCACTAAAACATAATACATCTCTTAATTTGAATCCTATATACATAATTATATTTTTGTTGATGAGTGCTAAACTGTCTCATAGTAATTGATTTCACAACCGATTTGGTATGAAGGGTAGGTTAGCCTCGTTTTATCATTACCTTAGCTTACTATTTATCCATGATCATTGATCAACATCATGGTTGGTCTTCTTCCATTATCCTCATTTGTGCTATCTTTCATGCTACACTTATTTGCATTATCTTTAAGTATTTGTCAATAAGTTGGTTTAGTGAATTGACATTTGCCTAGTGAAATAGTGAAAAATAACAACAAGCACATGAATGTGAGTTTAAGTTGACTTTTTCTATAAACTAAATTATTTGATTTGTACTTCATTATTTTTTAGTTAATATCTTCATTTGTAATTGCTCGCACTGATTATATGAAATAATATATTCAAAAAAAGGAATGCTCATTAATTTCTTATGGTTTCTGATGGCAAAACAAATAGTAAATCCTGCAAAAATAGTAACCCCAAACACATATAGTGAATTCTTGATTAGTGACATGAAATCCTATCTTCTACACCTCCCACCGTTTACTCTCATTATAATCCTACAAGTATCATTCTATAGCATCCTGATAATTCGACAATGTATGCGATTTGACAGGTATGATCTAAGCAGTTGAGTCGTCTGAGATTGAGCTGATTCTCATTTCAACAACTTTCTTGTGGGAATTTGAATGCAGTGATGGAACAAATGTTGGACTTGCAGCTGGTCGATATTCGGGGAAAAGACGACCTGACTTGTGACGAACTCCACAAGCGTTACAAAGGGTTTTAGGACCCATAGGTCCTGTTCTCCATTGCGGGGTTTTGGTGATCTCGCAATGGAGGCATTTCCTGACCTCCGTTACAGGCGGGTCAGGATTAATTTCATTGTTGCTGGTTTCGTCTACTTGATTTCTTTTCTTTTTTTGTCCGGTTGGAAATGCTTGATGAGTGTCCAATGTGGAATGGGATGCAGAGATGAGCTGCATTGCAGAACCATGGTCGAATGTGGATGGACGAGCTCGCTTTGTACGCGCTCGTCCATATCCAACACGAGCACTATTGTCTACGCTTAACGGCAATATACTGCCTCTGCTAGACGTCGAGCTGCTACTACTGCTAGTACAACTGCTTTCTAGCACCGATATCGGGTTGCTCAAGTGAATTTTAATTGGTGCTAAACCTTTAGATCGAGATGTATCTGTGGTTCGAAACAAATTCTCATCAATGAATGAGTCTTCCACAAATGCGGAAGGCATTCCATCTGTACATCATCCTTGCACTGAATATGATGTTAAAAGTTTCATCAAACAAAAACTGCATAATTTTACATGTTGAATTTCGCTAGCTCATAGAAAAATGTCTGTGAGCCAAAAGTGTACGACATTTCTTATCAACAAACTTACCGGAATGGGGAGCTCAACAGAGAGTTCATGGCCGAATTGGGAATCAAAACATGAGAAAGGAGAAGCATTCCATATGTTAGGAAAAGAGTTACCGCGACCACCGACGAAAACATTATGACCCGGAAAATCAAGTAAGTCATCAATGTGATCAAAGAAGCTGTTATCAAAATCAGTATCTGGAACAAAACTTGTCGGATCAGCAGACATACTTTTTCTCAGAGTGGAATTGGAATGAGCTGAAGAAAATGAGAATGTATGGATTGTGTGAAATGATGGTATGTATGTATATATGTTGAATTATGGTAGGTGGGGTTGATGTTTCATTGCTAGCTGTCTTGGAAATGAATCCATTTTGATCAATTGTTTATTCATTTTTCAAATTTGAGCATGTTAGCTTAACAATTATTCATTATATTTTTAGTGGATTATTTCATAAACTTGATGAACAGAGAATCAAGATTCAAAATCAAGAACATGAATAAATTAATCATGGGGATTAGTGAATCATGAGAGAATTGACGACCACTTAGTCACTTAGTATGTTCTCCATGTGTACGGTTATGTACACGTACAAACAAACAATATATCAGGTTACGACATGAACATGCATTCTCACATGCGAACCGTAGTAGCGGCTAACAGGCCTTGACTTCGAATTCATCTATTTCGTGACATGAAGTACAGATAGTTCATTTTAATTAAAATTCAACTTTAATCTCTGTAATATTATTAAATAAAAATCAATGATCAAACTTCAAGGTTGCAATTTTCATGTAACACATACTACTAGTAATTAAACTTGATGATCCGCAACGTGTCGGTGTGCCGACACCGACGATCTCACCCATAGGACGTCCCCGGACCCGGTCAAGTTGCTTTCGTTTGAAGACAGCTGCGAAAACCCAAATGTACAGCTTTGATGTTTACCCGTGTGATGTAACTGGACAACTTCTATTACGTTAACTACTTGTACCCCTTGCTTACCCATGGATTCCTCTCCTATATCAGAAATTTCTCAAAAGGAATTTCTTTTTTATATTTATTATGCAACTGTCGATGAAGATATGATTTTGTTAAACATTTAGATTATCCGGATGTACTAATGTAATTCAAGTAAATAACAAAAGAGTAATATCGTAATGACCATAATGCCCCTCATGTATACATGGAACAATAATGATCGAGGATATTTTAGTCAGTTGACTTTTTCCGAGACTAAAATTATCTTTCCCATCATTTAATTTTGTTCTGATAATAAAAACATTTTCGTTTATTCAACATTCGGTAAGCACGGAAGGCCGGACATATAACAACACTCGTAACAAAATAAAGAAAAAATTAAAAAAAGCAATTTATCCTCTTTTGTCTTATGTTGGGTTGCAAGTGCTGCCTGAGTGAGTGAGCGTATCGTGCCCACCACTACGGTCAACAGTAGTATAATACACCTGTGGTCACATGTAGCGTACCATGCGCATTTAATTAGAATATCGTTATCTATTTTATTTAATGGATTTAAATATTTATTTTATGCTTAGAAAAAGAAAAGAACATGCAGTCCGTTGAGTAAATTAAATGTGACCACATGTCCATGTGAGTCTGTTTGACTCAGCATGGAGAAGACGTTTCACCACAAGACTGGATAGTTTATCTTCTACGTCATTTTCTTGTTAATTTTACTTTTAGAAATAATATTCTACTGTGTAGATGTAGGGGATGTTGAAGAACGACGAATAGTTTTTATATGATCATCAAACCGATGAAATACAAAGAGGAGAAAATTGCTAAATATAACTGTCTATTTTTTTGAATTTATTTGGCCGATTTAGTTAATAAATAATTTTAATCTCAAACATTTCGACTAATAATATTTAGAGGTCGCACATAAAGTTAATGTTTGCCTGGATTAAGTTCTAGGAAGACAGACAAGTTTTTGTGAGACGGAAGGATATCATCTCAACCGTTGATTTCAATTCATCCAACGGTTGATATTGATAACCGTCATTCTCAACCGCCCGTGTATTTTGCTAATTGAACCACCAATTTTAATTCAAAATTAATTTAATCTCAACCGTCAGATTAATCAAAATGAACGGTTGAGATGATGTCTTTGTGTCTTACAAAATTTTAATGTCCCTTAAGAACCGAACTCATGTTTGCCTATATTCCAACTTTATAATGTACTCCTATTAGATAAAAGGGTTAACCCCTAAATATTCATATAAAAGTGTCTTTTGTTTGGATCTATCTATAAATTTATTTTTCTTCACGAATAACACTGCCGCTATGTCTTTTTAACCTCCAACCACTAGCCATTGGAGTGTTACATTCAACCGCTTTATTTTTTAATGAACCAACCTTAAAGTCCTTTATTTTTTCAGGAGTCTGTTGCTTGGGTTTAAGGTCTTTTTGATTGCAAGACGTTGAACTGTAATTGCTGCAATAAGCCATTGCATGTCGGTGTAGTTCCATGCAAACACATCTTTGTATTCGTTCAACTGATTGAAGTACGCGTTTTGTTCTCTATGGCCGGCCAGGAGTGTGCTTACGTATATCAGACGTGAATCTTCTAGACTCCCAAAATTCAACTCTGTTAAATCATATACAGTCGAATGCCCCCATCTTCCGGTGTCTTTTCCGCTTTTCATCTACCAATTAGTTGATAACCTTGATATGTACTTGCACATTAGATTCTTATGGCGCTGCTGAAGTTGAAGTTTCACTCGTTCCTTGTGCCTCCTTCTCATCGTCACCTTTGATTGTTGCTAAGATTGTATTGACGATAACTCTATTGAAAAAGTCTTCGGGGAAGAACTCTACTAATTTAGTGAGAGTTGGCGATTTTCTTCAAGCAGTCAGTCGGCATCTTTTGCTTCATCTTTCCTTTTGAAGAGTGCATTTCCTTCTTACTTCCATATTGCTCCTGTCGATATGCAATTTGCGATTGACGATTGACTTGTCTTTCGGTTTGCTTCGTGTTACTTACGTCCATCCTTCATTATCATGTACATCTATTTTATATGTTTTGATTGTGAAATATTTCATTTTTGTAATGTTTTGCATTTTAGGCAAATTATAAATGCAAAACATTTTAGGTGAATTCGAATCACGAAAACGAATGAAAGGAGTAGGATCGCACTGGATGACATCAAGCTGACGTCAGCTATGGCGGACGCTGAAGAATTTCCATAATTCAATAGGGTCAACGATACTTAATTCTTTAGAGTCTGCAGATCTGTGTGGCCCAATCCAGTTTGAAAAATTCAGTAGCTTATAAATAGGATTTTAACCCTAATTCATAACGGGGACGGGTGACAACCAATTGCATTCTCTTCGAAGTTACTGTTAATTATTCTTTTTGTTATAATGTTTTCCATGAGTAGCTAAATTCATTAACAGTTTGGGGAATTGAGTTGCAATATTGTATGAGACACTGAATAACATGTTTTAATATATTTAGTGAATTATGTTCTTGTTATGAATTGCATGTTTTATATATTCTTGACTCAGCCTATCGGTGAAATTGAGTTAATATCAATTGCATGATACGTAGTTGAATTGTCATAGTAGCAAACCCTAGCGGTGGAATTCTTGTGTTGATTTGATTAGGTAATTGTTACATATTCTTGAGATTCTAACGAGTAATAGGAGATAGAACTATAATTAGGTAAGATCTCTAGCGGGACTATCTAATTAGGACAATTATTAGTCAAACAATTACTTGTTAGTTGTTAACCACTCTTACAAACCCCTTTTAGGATTAGTAGTACAAACTGTCATACTAGATTACTTTTTCTTGGGTTCGATCCTGTTTATCGCTATACTAGTGTTTACTAGGTTTATAAATAAAGATTTGCAGTGTAAATGATGTGCTGTCAAATTTTAGTGCCGTTGCCGGAGAAAGCAATTTTAGTTTAAGACTTTTAGTTAAAACTATTTTTTTGCAATTTTTTGTTTTTACTTTATTTTATTTTATTTGAAAAACATCTGACTCAGTTGCAAATCTTTTATTTATAAGGAAACTTGGGTTGGACCTCCTTGAATTTGGGTAAAGCTTGCTGAACTTGGTTCAAGGTCTGATTCAAGTTGGTTTTATGGTTCAATTTGCTGGTTCGATTGGTCCAAATCTAATTTTTTAAATAAAATAATTAAATTGAATATTAATTCAAAATAATTATTTTTACTTGTATGACACTTAAATTATTTATATATTTTGTCAGCGAATGCGAGTATAAAACTTGTCGTTCTTATATTCTTATGAGGTATTTGCAGAAAACCATTATTATAATGCTCTTTTTGCAGAAAAACACAATTTTAACAACTAATTACGAAATGAATAAATAATAAAAGCGTTGTTATAAAAAATCACCATTTTCACAATTCCGTTAGAAATTGTAAAACACGCGCCACACGACGCGTGAGTATATAACTTCAGTTCGGACAATTTCAGAAAACCACCATTTTAATGTCTTGTTTTACAAAAAACCACCATTGAATGTCTTGTTTTACAAAAAACCACCATTTTATTCTAATATCCTCATTATTAAAAATCACCATCTGAATAAATAGCTAACGCTAGAGAACGTGGTTGAGACTACGATTGTGGCTATCTTTGATTAGTAAGGCAGTATACCTTAATTAATTTATGATCCATACTAGACACGAAACCTAATAGAAGCATATTTGCAGTTGCGGGTGTGGTGAGAAGCTATTATATTTTTAGCTCAAAGTTGATCTTTAAGATTAATACGATTATAACAATTAGAGTTTAAAAGTAATGATATAATAAATCATATTTCATAGGGATAAAACGAGGAAAATTATTTATATTTGAACCGTGCAATCGATAATCATTAAACATTGATAATAAACTCTCAAACATGAGTTTTCTTTTGCATTTGTAACATTATTTTCTTTATTGACATCCATCATAAATTGAAGCATCAAGTAGCTAGTAGACACTTATCAATGAGTTAAATTATCATATGAACCTATAATCTAGCATGAACGGTGCATTTGGTAGTTCTTTGATAATTAGTTACTAAAATGGTGGTTTTTCGTAAAACTTAGATTATAAAAGTGGGGTTCGGTAATTAATATAATTATAAACTAATATTTTATTGCCACACATACACGCACTTAACGGAAGTTTTAACGGGATAGTGTCGATGGTGAAAGGTATTATAATAGATGCATTTCGTAATTAGTTGTTAAAATAGTGGTTTACTGCAAAATGGAGTATTATAATAGTGGTTTTCTGTAATTAACCCTATTATTATTAACTTTTAGTTACATCCTCCTTGAAAAGAAGTAAGGTGACAATGTTCTCTAGGGAATGAATAATGTGAGGTTTACTCATGTAGGTTCATCATTTTGGTGGATTCGTGAATCCACCTTGCATTCGTCGATTGCTTTTCATCGATGCACGAGATTGCACCAACATATTAACGAGACATGTGAGTTGCACATGTTTTGCACGTGACATTGTGTATGACATGTTCAATAACGTGGTGCAATCTCAGAAATTGTTGAAATGCAATAAAACGGATGCAAAGTGTGATTCACGAGTCTACCAAAAAGATGGATTCACATGAATAGACTTTGAATAGACGGACGCATGACTCAGAATACTGGGTTTTGGACCGGGTTCTGAGAGTCAAGAATTAAGCCCGTTATTTATTACTTGGAATGATGCTGATACATTGCTAACAAAAATCAGGTGAGACATATAAATAAATGCAAGTGAGTACGATTATAACAGATGACATTTAAAGATAATATCTCTCTTTCTACAAAGTTGGATATTATTATAGTGGTTTGCTGTAATTTTCGATATTAAATTATTTACCCACGCGCTGCATGGCGCCTGATTTGCAATTTCTAACGGAGTTAAGACAATGGTGATTTTTTTTATCACTGAGCAATTATAATAAAGTTATCTCGTAATAAGTTGTTACAATGGTAGTTTTCTGCAAAACAGTATATTATAATAGTAATTTTCTATAATTGCCCCTTATTTTAATGCATATAGGCGACTTAAATTCCGGCTTATAGCACCTGACGGGCTCATTTTCCACGCTAGCTTTCAATGTTTTACATTGCTAGACTTTCGGATACAGACAGGCCCCGTAACAAAAGTTGCTAAATAGAGTCCAAACACGCAACCAAAATATTCAACTTAGGATCAACACGTAAGGGCATTAGGGGGTTGATTTTATTTTACGACAGGGACAAATTATTCGTATAGTGCCGCTTGCACTTTGTACTGAAGTTAATTGTCAGATTAAACAAGTTAAGAAAAATAGATCAATATGTGGTAAGGTATTTGGAAAACATTATTATGTTACATGTCAATCAATAATGGGCTGCTCCAAATGACAAAAATGGCATTCTTTTTGGCTGTGAAATTAAAACTGGAAAGGCATTTTCATAATTTTAAAAAAGACAAATAATATTAATAATGAAATGATCAAACTATTTTTGGATGGGATATGGAAGGGTGTTTTAGTTTAATTGGACTTTAATGTTTACCAAGACTAAGAAAAGTTGTAAGACGGTAAGACAATATTTAAATGTTATAAATATTAATTATTGATTTTGATAATTTAACATTGACAACAATTTATCTATAAATAAAATAGAATATAAGTGTGAAGAGTAAGGATCAGGTAAAAAGTACCTTTTGGTTATAAAATATAAACAGATCTCGATCATTAAATAATCAGATCGGACGGCTATTGATTTTGGGGTCGAAATATAATTAATTGAAACATTAAATACGAGATTTTGATTTCAAAAACTCAGGAAGGGTAGATTAGTCCAAAAAAACCAAAAATCAGGCGAATTTGAAATTGCTAAAATTTAAATCGTTTTGAGATCCCTAAAATCATGGTTTTAGATTCAATTTTGATTCGATTTGAGCATTGATTTCGCAAATCGATGAAATCAAAAATTCAGCTCTGAGATAATGCGTGAACACCCCAAACCATCATCAGCTCACTCTCGGTCGGCGATTTTGAAACCCCCATTGCTTTTGGAAACCTCAAGTCGGTGACGTTGGGTTTGTGTATCGATTAGTTACATGTCATGTAGATTTTCAAAGTCTTTTATGTTTGCAGGTTGCGACATCGCTGCGATAATAATTCCAAGAAGATTTGGGTAGAAATATGGTAAGTCGCTTACTATTTCAGTTTATTAACACTCGTTTTTTGCATGATTCAGTATCTGACCACATATGATTCATGAATCATATTGCAGCAAATCATGAATCATGCGTAGAATCATGTTTCAGATTCTGTACATAAATATTTTGCGAATGAATATTATCACTCGTTGATTATTGATTGTTTTTATGTGTTGCAACAGAATGTAGAAGCAAGAGTAGAAGGGGGAGACAAACGTTTATTGAAAAAACGAGTTGACATCGTTGTAATATCACTTATTATATAAGAGATACATATTTTGATGAAATAGTGAATTATAAGTGTATATGATTCATCATTTGTTGTTATATGATTCATTAACTGTTATAAATAATGTTACCTATAATATGAAACTCATGATTCATTATTTGCTATGTTATGATTCATGAATCAAAGGTGTACAATGTATGGATCATACGAAAAATATATTATTAGTAAGAAAACAGACCCGTGTAAATACATAAAACTGAAATAAATCTATTGGAACATCAATGGTAACAAAAATAGATAAGAAACTAAACTTTTCA
The DNA here is from genome assembly GCA_006409495.1 of Sedum album. Taxonomy (NCBI): domain Eukaryota; kingdom Viridiplantae; phylum Streptophyta; class Magnoliopsida; order Saxifragales; family Crassulaceae; genus Sedum; species Sedum album. Next base: position 97,866 of record QZGG01000188.1, on the reverse strand, counting down.
ATTATAAGACATCTATGATTCATGATTTGCTATAATATGATTCATGAATCAAATATAGTCAAATAATGAACATATACTAAAATATTATGATTACATAACATACGACGAGTGCAATGACTTTTCTAATCAGACTAGTCTAATTAATTAATTAATTCTGATGAAGTGAAATTCGTTGATAATATGATGAAGGGGAAGTCAATGATAATCTGACTTTCCTAATTAATTAATTAATAGATTTGAATGTTTGTTACCATAAAATAAGGGATTGAATCTAATTAGTATATTTTTAAAATATATTATAAAGTATATTTACATTATTGCCCTTTTGTCATTAAATATATTAATTAATTTGATTTTATTGTAACCGTTAGATGTAATTTAATGGACGGTCTAGATTTGTTTGCATTTTATAACCAAACTATCACTTTTCATTTGATCCATTCTCAATTAAGAAATGCATCTATTATAAGAGCTCCGTTATCAAAAACCACCATTATGTTCGTGCTAGATCGGAGGCTCAAATGGTTATAACTCTTTGATAAATTTCTACAAGCTACATGATTCTTCAATTTAATCTTGATGGATGAAGAAATAATGCTAAAAAGAAAATTCATGTTTGAGAGCTTATTATCATTGTGTAATGACTATCGACTATCTGTTCAAAAACAAGTAAGTATTTCCTCGTTTTATCCTCATGAATTATGATTTACTATGCCGCTCTCTTAAACTTTAATTGTTGTACTGTACTAGTATCTTCGAGGTCTAAAATTATGCTAAATATACAAACTTTAACCACATCTTTTTCCGCAAATATAATTTTGTTAGGTTTCATGTCTAGTGTGGATCATATAATAGAGAATCTTAATTTTTTTAGCAAAAGGTCTGCATTGTTCATCAAAAATTCAGAAAGGGTAGATTAGTCCAAAAAACCAAAAATCAGGCGGTTTTGATTTTTGTTTCCGAAAATCACGTTCAAGTGCCTTAAGACCAACACTGTTTGAATAAAAAGTCAATACCGTACTTGTTTATTGCCGACAGCTACGACAACCTCACGATTGGTGCCATTTGAGAATTCCTTTTGCAGCTCTTCCTCACACATAGCTGGAGCTTCACCCTGCACATAAGGGCAGATGCATAGTGGTCATACCATCATTATTCTACGAATGTAAGTGAATTAATCAAAAGAATATCTGAGAGCAATATACCATATTTCAATCTAGTGAAGCCCTTTGAAGGTTTCCTGATTAATTGACATGTAGTTTTAGGGTAGTATTATGGGGACACTTATCCTAGTCACGCATCAAACACATTTATAAATCGAGTGACCTCGAGTCGAACCCAAGAGAAGAGGTGATAGTTAACTAATTAAGAATTACCTAGGTTTGCTTAACATAAAAGGATTAGGGGATGTAGATTAAAGGTTGATTTGGTTTAATAACAAGTAAAGAAAAGTGATCAAGGACTTCTACTTCACCCCTAGGACATAGGAGAGTTAACACACTCAATTTACTAGCACAAATCACAACTAGTTTGAATTCTTATGACTACGCATCATCCTTCCAAGTTCAACCATCGTTCCATCCTTGGAGATAGATGACGCGCTAAAAGTTTTGGTTTCTCAACCCATCGGTCTATTGAACCATGTGGAACTCAAGTGCACAACCTCAAGCTCTCGCTCTATTGGAAAGGCACTCAAACTCAACACCAAACCTAGCCTATCACTAAGAGGAATTGTCGCTCTCGCGCACAATTGACTCTCAAAGCAACATTGATATAGTTACTAACATCCTAGGGTTCAATCGTCATCAAATCATAGGAAGTTAATTCACTTTGACACACTTAGGCATTTCGTCAAACACTTGGCATGCATCATTATGAACAAATAACTACAACAACTAAGATTCAACTAAAATGTAATTCAATTGCATAGAAAGAGTATGCAAACATCATCCAAATCCTAGGGGATCCATATGATCCCCAATCACATGAACAACTACTCACACATAACTACAAATATACACAAAGTATTCAAAATGGAAATAAACAACATGATAACAAAGAGAGATAGAAAAGCTTAGGAGATGTTGATCTTCAAGCCTTCATCTTCACTTCATCATCATCTTTGATCCAAGGACTTCTTTAGATGTATGAATATTTGAGCTTCCAAGGATCCCTCCAAAAATGGCTTCGAAATCTATTTATACGAAGTGCAAAATCTGCGTTTTCAGTTTTGCTCGGGAGAGCAGAAAGTTCGGCTCGGCCGAGCAAGCTTGCTGTCCTTGGGCTCTCTCAAGACTTGCTCGGGAGAGTAGAAAGTTGCTCGGGAGAGTAGAAAATTGCTCGGGAGAGCAGATTTCTAAGTCAACCTTTGCTCGGGAGAGCAAAATTTCTGCTCGGGGAGAGGAGAACCCGCTGAGTTTTTGTGTATCAAAGTTGACAACTTGCTCGGCCTACCAAAGTTTACTCAGGAGAGCAGAATTTTAGATAGAAAACTCAGATTGCTTGCTAGGAGGGACATTCTGCTCGGGGGAGCAAAATTTCTACTCGGGAGAGCAAACCTCTTTGGCTCTTTTTCTGCACTTTAATCCCCATTTTTGCTCTCTTTTTCACTTGATAGCTCCATGGTTATACTTCTTGAATAATTCCTAAAATAAGCATAAGAAGTATCAATTCTTTCACAAAGTAATCGAAAACAAGCAAGAATCAAAGGTAGGATGCGTTCAAATGTTAGTATATTTGTACGCTATCATTAATATTGAGAAAAAAGAAGATTTGGAAAAAATATAGTAACCCACTTACTCTTAACGTTTGTGATGCATGTTTCATGAAATGAGTATGTTAGATTCATGAATCATAGTAGTATAATTCCTGAATCATGTATGTAGACATACCGGATATCACATTTTAGGTTATACACGATTCAGTAATTGACCCCCTGTGATTCATGAATCATGTTGAAGCAAATCATGGATCATATATGAAATTGTGTATTGTGTGTGAGATCATTCTGATTTATATTTTGTTTATGTGTGAACTATTTGTACATGTTTGTTGTAATTGGTTCTTGTTGTGTTATCACATACCGTAAGAGCATTTGTTAGTACACAATTCATTAAATGACCCCGTATGATTCATGAATCATACTATGTTAGATCATGAATCATAGGTTGAATCTTATATTATGTTCTGGTTTATAATTCTTAAGATGCTGAAAAATGGTGACACATTTGTTTATTCTTGTTTTTATATATGTTACGACAGAACGTAGGAGTAAAAGAGGGAGGTTAGTCTGCTAATGACAAAAACAAGTTGGCCATCGTCCCAATCTCACTCATTAGAGATATACGAGATATGTATTTTGAAGCAAACGAATCACCTAGTTCGTGTACATTGACATCATGTAAAAATAATTAGAATTTCATACGATATGTGTTCACTGAAATTCTCGTTGTAACAAAATGTTGGTTGCTGGATTCCTGAGTACTGTTGTCTGTTTTAGATTTCATCTCAGCTGAAATACACCAATTTATTAGAGTAAAAAATAAGGTTTTAGTTATTAAACTTCTATGATTCATGATTTGCTACTATATGATTCATGATTTGCTACCATATGATTCATGAATCAAATATATGTAAATACTTGCCTTGCATTAACACTATTCAGATTACGTTTACTTACGATATTTAAATTAGATAGGAACATCATTATAAGAATAATATACGAAAAACAATTTCTAAAATATAAAACGTATATGATTCACGATTTGCTATTATATGATTCATGAATCAAATGTAGGTAAATAGTGAATCTGTGTTAATCTATCTGAGGTGCGCAAACACAGAGAATTGAGACATATCGGTTGGGAAACATAAATCTTTCGAAGAAGTTGTATCCACGAATTTAGAATTCAACATATATGATAATCAGAATCTCCTAAATGGAAGATGATAGAGTGACTATTGAATTGGGAACTCATTGTTTGCGAGTTTGTGAAATCTATGAAGAAAAAATTGAAAGAATGAAAAAAAATTGTATGTCGGTTACCTCTATCCCTTAAAATAAGGGATTGAATTTAATTAGTACATTTGTAAAATATATTATAAAGTGTATTTTCATTATTACCCTTTTGTCATTTAATATATTCATTAATATGATTTTATTATAACCGTTGGTTGTAATTTAATGGATGGTTTAGAGTTGTTTGCATTTTATAACCAAACTAGCACTTTTTATTTGATCCATTCTCTTTCTTAATTAGTTGTTACAATGATTGTTTCTTGCAAAACAATATATTATAATAGTGATTTTCTGCAATTGGCCTTTAAAAATAATTAATTTTTTACAAGACATTTAATGCAGTTGTAGGCACTGAAATTTTATTAAAATATTGAAAATTAAATAAAAGAAATAATTATTTTGAATTAATTCAATTTAATTATTTCGGACCAGCCCAGTAAAGTAAACGGACCGTTGGCCCACTGGGCCGCAAACTAAGTCCGCAAAACGAGCCCAGCCCAGTAGGGATTTCTCCCTATAAATAGAGAGCTTCTCATTCATTTGAAACTACCCAAAATTTTTGAAGAGAAATTCTCTCTGAAAAAACCTTAGCTCCACGCAAAAGGCGAGTGCAGAAAACGTACAAGCTTGCTAAAGCTACTCGGAGAATCTTCAACGCAGAAGCGAGATCAAGTCAACGCGACCCTCGCCAACGCAACAAACAAGAAAGCTTACGCAGTCAGCAAGTGCACACAACGCACCGCGTGCTAAAGCCAAGCCACGCAAAGCAACTCAGCACGCGCAGTCAACAAGTACACAAAATGTACCGCCTGCCAAAACTTTGCAAACCATCTCAGCACGCGCAGTTAACAAGTGCACACAACGCACCGCCTGTCAAAGCTACGTAAAGAAGTCTTCAACGGCAAAGCAAGCTAAAGTCAACGCGACCCTTGCTCACGCAACAAATAAGAAACGTATGCGTATCACTTGAATAAACGTGACATACACGTTCATCTGCCACGTAGTAGAATCAGAGCAAGAACAGAAATTGTAAACACAACTTTCTAAAATCAATACAATAAAAACTTTGTACTTTATTTTGTGTCGTATGCCAAATATCGCCCATTTCAGCAGTGACAAATAAGGTCGATCCCACGAAAAATTGACTAGTGGAAGAATACATTTAATTAAGAAACAATTAGTGGTTGAGGTTACAAGGTTGTAAGCAATACAACAATAAAGAGTTTGAATATGGTGAATACAATACAACTCAAAACAATCACTTGTAATTAATATTTATCATGAATCACTAAGCATGTAATTTTAAAATTTCAATAGTTTATGCAGAATCCGATACAGGTACTATGCATATAATTACTTCTAATGCAATCTCAATTTTTTAAAGCGATAGAGACTTCTGTTATAAAATATTATAAAGAGTAAAGCTAGCTAAATTAGTCAGAAAAAAAATAATGCTAATTTTTTTTATGTTTTACTATAAATTACAACAAAGTGTTGAACAGGTTTAAGAATATGAATTAACTTTATGAGTCAAATTCGCAGGCAAATATCCCTTTAACCCAATCCATCGAAACCATGCACATGAGTGTAAGAATTAATTTAAGAACTTGAATTGATAATTAAAAAAAGAATGGATCAAATAAAAATAATCAGATTATTTGGAAGCCATAAATAAATCTCGATCACTCATCAATTTCAGTAAAACAATTTAAAAAAAGAATGGATCAAATAAAAACAATCAGATTCTTTGGAAGCTATAAACAAATCTCGGCCATTCATCTATTTCAAGAAAACAATTTTAAATAAAATTCGTAAACATACCTGTTAAATATTTTATAAAATATATTCATTCAAATCAATCTCGTAAATCATGGTAACAATATAATGATGGTTCAAAATTAAAATAATTCAACATATCTGATAAAACTGAATTTGTGTTGGCGTCTTCTGATCAAAAAAATGAATTTAATTATTCTGATTTGGTCAAAAAATTGATTGAATCTGTATTTCCCTAGTTTTTATACTGTTGCAAAGAAACTTCAACTTTGTAGTTTAATTTGCTTATGCTGCATATTCACTCATTTTGAAAAAACAGCAAATATGAAGCTTTGAATTAACATATCTCACAAGATTCAGACTTAAATGCTTGCATCTGCAATTCGTTACAGTTTGGTGATTTTTGGTAATTTCCTTTGAAATAGTTTGAAGTAGTATTTTATTGTCCATGTCATTAAAATGTTATTCAGCATGATGTATATGGCATTCAATACACTCAGAGAGGAGTTCATCTGAGACCTCAGTCAGCTTTAAGACACTTATACTCCAAATTAGACCTTGATCTACCGATCCAGAAATCAATTGTTTTCAAATTTTATTTTTTAGTGAAAAAATCAAAACGCACAAACAAAGTCAAAATGTGCAAATAGTTATGCTAAAAATGCAAACAGCGAAAATTATTAAATGCATATCTGCACTAAAGTCGCAAGGAAATTGCACTCACACATAATAATAATATACATGAATGAGATGAATACTTTTTCAACAATAGATACATTGATTTATTGGTTAACATGGAGGGTTTGATCTCACTGAGCATTGGCTATTCTGAGCTTCCTCTCATCAGATAGCTGCTTTGCCATCCTATTACACATTGATCATTTCAATAAACCACATTTAATAAAAATGATAACTATATAAAATGAATAGACATTTAAATTATAAAAATCTTTGTTACTACCTTGCCAGAGCTTCCTTGTTGGTGCCACCGTCCGGTACAGGTTCGTGATCTCCTGTCTCAATGTTGACCTTAGTAACCGGTTTTTCGAGTAATTTATCACCAACTTTTACTAGAGCTTCCAAGTTTTTTTCAGTAGCCAAATCCACAGAACTTATTTCCCCTGTTAATGTGTCATCCTGCTCATTAAACCGACTTCATCATTATGCAAAGCTTAATCTGTAAGGTTTCATTGCCTCTGGTTGAAAAAATTCAGCTCAAATGAATTCATGAAAATAAATATATACCTGGATGCGAAGATAGTTCTTTGCTGAGTCAAGGGCTTGAAAAACAACAAGACTAAGGTAATCTGTCATGTCCGCGCTTCCTTGAGTGAAAATGTCTACTAATGGGGTCGACTTCCCATTTAACAGCCATCCGAGAACTCCCCATTTAGCAGCCTCTTTCGAGTTGTACTTATGTTCATTTTTAGCTGTTCCTGTCCCAAGAGATATAACTAGAAAATGCTTGTAGTCTATTGGTGTTGGCATTGAAAAGAAGTTCGGATTATGCAACATCAGTTGTTTTGAGACTTCACTCATTGCCACCCTTGTCTGAAATTTTTATACAATGAGATAGCATGAGTATATTAATATGAGTAATATATATAACACATATTCACTTGATAAAAATATTAACTGGATTATTAGCCATAACACCGCCATCGATCAAGTTGAACTCTTTGGATTGATTCACAAAGTAGTAAGCTGGAAAATAGGTAGGTGCTGCTGAAGTTGAGATACATATGTCAGCAAGGTTTGCATCCTTGTAGGGTAGGCTACCGGTCTGAAATCAAGAAATTATACTTGACCCTGGTTATGTTATTGTTTCGGAGAAAAAAGAGAGGTGATTCAGTTTATAATGAGTGCAAGTTAAGGAAGTATACCTGGTACGATGAAAATATTATGGGTTGGAGAAGTCTGATGTCGAAGGTTGGTATGACAACATTTGTTAGGGTATTACTTAGCTTTGTGTCCTTCAGTATATCCTTAATCAGTTTGTGTAGATACTTTCCATTATATTTCGGCCCGGTCACACCAGTGAAAAAGTTTTCTATTGGTGTGAAGATTCCCCTTCATATAAAGAGAACCGAAAAACACAGGTAAGTGACAAAATTGATGTATTTTTCGACGGAATAAAACATTCAAAAGTTTGAAATTCACCAACTTTTTTTGTGGAAATATTTTTGGAGATTGCTCGAGGTAAAAGGGCTTTATATCCTTAGCTGCATATAATGGTCGGTTATGCTCGTCTGGTGCTGTAAGCATGGCTGTTATCAAGCCACCGGTACTTGTCCCGGCGATCACATCAAAGTAATCTGCAAGCCTTGCATCTGGTCCATCTAATTCCTTTCAACAACCAAATAAAACACATAATAATTTAAATTTAAATTGATACATGCAGATGCATGTTGGCTTGAAATTAACCAATTACCTGAAGCTGAGCTTCAAGGTACTCCAACATAATCGCCGGAATAAGCCCCCTAATTCCACCTCCATCGATTGACAAAATGGTCACAAGGCTTCCATATGCTGGTGAAGTTGACATATCGTATGGTTACAAGTATTGCAAGAATAAAATGCAAAGTAGATGAATCAAATGATACAGTTTTAATAACAAGAGACAATGTTAAGGTGAACTACTAGATTATGCTAAAGATTATTTATAGGAGTTTGGTTCTCATATTATGTAGTTTTTTGCACAGTGCTGTACTGAAACTTCTAAACTAGCTGCCCTTGCTGGCATAATTAACCCTATTGTTGAAACTTTGTTATCTTAAACATTGTTTTGAATTATCAATGTATATGCTGATTTATTCAACTTTCATAAGCTGATTATTCAACTTTCATAAGCTGATTATTCAACTTTCATAAGCTGTCAATTTTAGGGTTTTGTCTCATTTTCTTGCAGCTCAGTATATTTACTTTCATAAGGACCGTCCGATCAAATAGCATCAATGCATCAATGCTCTCTTCTCTCCTAGGGTTTAGAAAACAACTTGCTGCCGCCTTGGGTGGGGAAGTGATCCCTCTCACAAGGAGGTCCTTCCTCCGCCCTGGTCTGATGTTTTCTGCTCCGGTCTGATGTTTTGTCTTCTGCTTATGGTGTTTTCTCTGCGGGCTGCTCAAATATGGGTGGCGGTGGGTTAATGGTGACGGTAACGGTCTCGGTCTGAGCTTCAGCTGCTTTTAAAGAGACTCTCTAGATAAAGTGTTGTCTCCGTGTCTTTGTCCCATTAGTTACATTTCAATTATGCGCTTATCATTATCCTTTGTATTGAAATGTACCCACCTTGAATCAAAAAAAATTATACATGACCCATGCTATTGGAAAACCATCTTACAAGATACATATAGTTGTGTAATTATTATATAATTTGCATGACAAAACTTGTCAACTGATTTTAGTTGTTGGATTTAAATTATCTTGAATGACTTGTGTTTTCCATGTTTTTAAGGGTCAAGTTCCATATCTTGTATATAAAAGTCTATACCTTGATCAACTTGTTTAGTGACATCAAACTGATCGAATAGCTGGAAACAGTATATAATTTTCAATTGGAAAATGAAATAGGAAGCTCTCCATGAAACATCAAAAGAATCCATTTCTTTCTTTGTCGGGAATCTTTGAATAATTCATGGGTATGCTCTAATATAATGAAATATTTCTTTGTCACAATGGAATCTCTCTATATATATATAGAGGTTGTATCCTATGGATCCATCTAATTTGATAGACTAGTGAATTCCATTTGCATCCGTTGACTGCATTTTTTGGATGCACCAGATTGCGCAAAAAAGTTGTAATGATATGATGGTTTGCGGAGAAAATATTTTTTGGATAGTTTCAAAGAAAACAGATGTTTTATAAGTGGTTTTGGACACTTAATATAGTTAAAACTTTAAAGTTCATGTTGCTCTTTTAAGAGGAGTGCTCAAATATATCCCTATTCTTAATTTACATTTGTATAAAACAAAATACAAGTGAGTTAGTCATTGCCTTGTGACATCAAATTGATAAAGTGGTGGATGAGATGGACGGTTGAGATGTGGTCTTATGAATGTAAATTAAGAGTATGAATGTATTTGAGTGATCCTCCTCTTTTACAGCTAATTAGTTTATTTTATTGCCCTTTTTTGGGGTACCATTTAAGGAAAAGTTTAAGGAGGACGGATAAAATTTTGTAAGATAGCGAGACACTATCTCGATTGTTGATTACTTATAATCAAGCATACTAGTTTCTAAAATAAACAACTGTCAACTCCAATCGGTCGTGTTTTTTTGCAAATCCAACTGCTCATTTAATTAAAAATCAACTTTAATCTCAATTATCAGATTAATTAAATCAACGGTTGAGATTATGTCTTTATATCATACAAATATTTATTATGCATCCTGATCTTATCCCATATATAAAATGCAAGTACAATCTTAAACTATTAAAAATACAGACACAATTTTTTTTCAAAAATACCCCCAACGGTTACCACCATTCACGCTCCTAATAGTTACAAACAAACGTATCGCATATCTTATGTGAGGAGCGTTCAAGTACATATTTATCCTTAAATCATATTTGTAAGACCATATATCAACCATACATCTCATCCACTAGTTCATCAATTGAGTGACACTTGTTTAGTGGATAAAACTATATGCAAGTGGGTTAGTTGTTGTCACATGTCCCAAATTGATAAAGTAGTGGATGAGATGAACGGTTGACATGTGATCTTACGAATGTAAATTAAGAGTGCGGATGTACCTGACCGGTCCTCTTTCTTATGTATACAATGTAGCGGGTGAAATTGGATGATTATATTTAATTAAAGGGTTTTTTGCCAAAACCACCCTCTCAATATGAAATTTTTAACGAAACACTCCTTCAACTTACTCAGATGAGGAGATGAGGCAGCGGTTGACTGCATTGACCGTTACAAATTCAACTAATTTCGTGGTTTACACATTAAATCTTTCATCTCTAGAAGTTTAATCATCAATTTTTCAAAGAAACGTTATCAATTTGGTAGAAATACAACCTCACATGGTGTTTGAAGCTTTGGGAAGATGATGATTTTTTGAGAAATTAGTTTTTGTATTGATGTTTGATATGAATAATGAAATTGATGATTGAGGATGAATTGATGGTTGTGCTAAGAATGTGAGCTTTTGAATGCCAATAATGAATTTTTTTGTGGTCAACGAAGTTAACTGCTGACTTGGACGAAAAAGCTGTCGGAAATAGTGAAAGGGTGGCACAATTTGATCGAAATTGATTTCATGGGTGGTTAACTCAATTTTTATGAAGGGACTATTTCGTTAAAATTGTCATATTAAGCAGGCGGTTTTCCGCAAAAAACCCCTTATTTAAATCATAATTGTTGAATCGAAGATATATATTTATTAAGAGGGTTAAGTTATAAAAGGACATGTAATTATGTGAGACCGAGAAACATAATATTTCAAGCATTGATTTGATTGATCTAGCGGTTGAGATTAAAGTTGGTTTTTAAAATGAAATTAGGCGGTTTAATTTGCAAAATGCAGGGGTTATTGAGAGTGACACTTATTAGTATAAATCGTTAAATCAGTAAAAATCAACGACCGAGATGATGTTATTCTGTTTCACAAAAATTTGATGGTAATTCAATGACTCACTCCTTGATTAAGATTATATTATACAGTTCTATAAAATTATGTGTCTCACTTGAATTTTTTCTACATAGATGATATTAATATTTTTTTGAAATTATAATTTATTTATCAACTATATCATTTTTCAATTAGTAAAGATCACGTAAAAACTAATATTTCTATATAAATTACAAACAAATTCAGACCGTATATCTGTAAAATATGGTTGAATGAGATTATGAAATCGAAATTAAATATTCCAGATTTGATTAGCGATTAATATTTGGTGCATATGGGTGAATTTGGTGCATATGGGTTCCTTGTTGAAAATAAATTGAAGCAGCTGTTAGTCCGCATGGTTTCTGATTTATCTAATAATATTTTGCTTTATGCATTGCAACTATAAGGGATGATTCAATCTATTTCGATAATTGCATTTGTCAGATGATGTATCATAAATTTACGAAGGATGGTTCATGAACCATGTGTCATTGGTTTCTTAACCATACGACATGACACTTTGATTCATATAACGATACATATATTATTTATATATGATGATTCATGAACCATACTATGTTATTTTTTAAACCATATTACGAATAATCATTTCATTTGCAATGCGTCTCATGTTGTAAAGGCTTAAAACAAAATATAAATCAGAATAATGTAATCCGATTATGCTACCAAGAACATTCGTTAGATGATAGATAGTTCATAAATTTACAAAATATTGATTCATGAATTATACTTCATTGGTTTCTGAAACATGCATCTAATGAAATTTGCTAGATGATGCATGATTCATATATTACAAGGAATTTGATTTCTGAACCGTACATATAACAATAGCGAATTGTCGGAACTATTAATTATTTGAAAAACGGCACACAAACTTGATTGTCCGCGGTCCGCCGATCGTGTGATCGAATAATTCAAAATAATAGACATTATTTGGTTAACACGATTTAAGGGATTAATATATGCAAATATTCGGTTACCATGATTTAAGAGATTAATATATGAAATCTTATGGAAAAATATTTGATGTGAAGAATTCCGAAATTAACCTTCATCATATAAAGATAAATTGATAGTTGACTTCGATTTGTTTATGGTTTATACCAAACTAACTATTTGTTTATGGTTTATAACAAACTAACTAATTGATAATTAACCTTTACTCTTGATTCAATGTAACCAAACAACAAATACTCAATTTCTATGTCAACAACCTTAAAACAAAATAAGAAATTAAAGAAAAGAATACACCCAAGTGTACTGAAATTATATGATTGTAGGCTAGCTCCTCGTTGAGCAAGTTTGGTGATCAAAGAATGCACTTTTACTGTCTGGAAAACTCACCGAAATTATCACAAGCAATCTTGAGGAGTTTCAGCAGAGCTGAACACCCTCAACCTTTTACAACTAACATTGTTGCACAAACTAGCCAAACTTAGCTCACACGTATAGATTTTCCATGTTGAACAAGAGCTGTCCATCTCATTTAATCTCAGCCGTTCATTAGCTTTTAAAACTCAAAAAACCCGCCTCTGCTTAAAGGCAGCTTTTTGACCAAATTGCAATAATGTTCATGAAGGATTTTGAACTTTCAAAGAAGCCTTCCAAGTGATCCTGTTGATTTTGTCCTAAAATATTGTACAACAGCATTTAACTTTTAGTAGAGACGGAACACCCCTACCCTTGATTTAGCTTACCTCTTTTAGTTTGATGTAATGCAGCTCCATCAAGGCCAGCTCCAGATTAGTACTGTTCCAAGTTCAATATCCGCTTCGCTAAACAAGGTAACAAATACACATTAATAAAAACCAGCTAAATCTTCTCTCCATTGCTCGTACAAAATACAAATATGAATATTTTCCTCAAAACCACAGCGCCGAAGCAATTTCCCTTCAAAAGCAACAGTTCACCCTAAAACATTGGCACTATTATATCAAAGCACAACACAACTGATGAGAAAATAAATGCAACAAAAACAGTTGCTCGTCCACTGCTCCAAGTACTCTCGTTTCAACACTTTGCTATCCAATATTAACAGCTTAGAAAACGAATAAGCTGATTCGATATACGTGTGGCCGCTAGCATTTACGCTATGGATGAGTTTTAAGCTAAAAGAGAAAATAAGAGTTAGAAAAGCATTCATTTTTAGTCAAAGGCTAAACCATCAATTCAATTGCACACAGAATCAAGATTCTGGAAACAGAAAACATTTTCAAAAACAATACTAAACATTTTTTCAAACTTCGAAAGCTGCTGCATCCTCTCCCTTCTAATCTTTTCCAGTTCGTACTCCCTCAGCCTCTCATCCATCTTCGCCTGCAAAATCCACGAAATCAAACTTCAAAATCCTCAGAAATCAATCATTTCAGAACCCTAATCAAAGTAGTAGTTGACCGATTAGTACCTTGTAATCGACCTCAAGTCGGTGCATAACGTAGAAACCGAGGACGCCGCCTAGGATGGTGCCGGTAATGATTCTGATGTAACCCCATTTCTGAGATCCCGCCATTTTTACCCGATCGCAATACCCTAGCCGATCTTCCGTCGCCGATTTCTGTTGGTGATTTTGTTTTGTAATGAGATCCACTTACAGTCGGTATGTACCGGTTAATTTGGTACAAACACGTGTCAACATGTTGCCGTAAGTACGTATTTCTGGGTAGTGGCTTTCTGGGTTTTGGGCCGGGTTCTGAGAGGCAAGAATTAGGCCCGTTATTTATTACTTGGATGATGCTGATGGAATTGCTAATAAAGACCGGGTGAGATATATAAATAATTTTGAGAGAGTGATACTATTTCATCTGTTTATTTTTTTAATGTAATAGATGAAATTTAAATATATAATATTCTCAATTTTCTTGTATTTTATGCACATTTGTCCCCTAGTTTATTTAAAAGATAAATTATTCTAAAACTTAGATTATTAAAATTAATAGTTAATATTTCCAACAGTTTAGATCTTATCTTACCGTCTTACAAAAAATTTTAGTCTCAAAGTCTAAATAAACTAAATACCCTTCTGTAATCTGTGTGCCTGCATTGATCTGGTGGAAGAAGATCAAATGAAAGATTGCTTGATGTCCAAGAAAGCTACAAGAGTTTGAATTTATTTGTATTTTGAGTCTCAGGGTGTAGTTACAATTACATAGAAGTCTGGGGTCAATATGCAAATACGTAAAGTTCAAGACAAAGCACACAGTCTGTTGTGTGCTGCGTCAGTCTGACACCTGCTGCAGCAGAGATGTGCTTCATATTCTGTGTGTCTGCAGCAGGGTCTATAAAGGTGTCGGGCTGTCTTGTAGCTGGGTGTGGAGTGCCTCTGAGAGTCCAGTGTGTGAGTCTCCTGTGGTGTGTCCTGTGGAACGTCTGAGTGGGCTGGTCTGTAGTAGAGAGAGAAGTGAGCGGTAGCTGGTGGTTTTCGGCTAGAGGTTTGCTGTAATCTCTTGGTTCCTCCTCCTTGAATCATCAATAAAGTCCTGTTTGCTGGACTAGTCTAGCCACCCAGAGTGTGGCTAGGAAAGCAGGATAAATCTCTTGTGTAACTGAGTACTGCTCAGGTCTGTTTCAGGTCTGTTTCAGGATTGTTGCAGATTGTTGTTCTGAGTTGTTTTCGGTGGATTGGGGCGTAAGCTTCTACAATTGGTATCAGAGCCCATACGACAACCAGAATGACTCCGACGAGGTTTGAGACGGAGAGGTTTGATGGGAAGGGAGACTTTCTCCTATGGAGGCAAAGAATGAGAGCCATCTTGGTTCAAACGAAGCTTGTCAAAGCTCTGCAAGGTGAGAAGGAGCTTCCGGAGACTATGTCCAAGGAAGATAAGGAAGCTTGGCCTACAGCACAGTGATCTTGTATCTTGGGGACAAGGTTTTGAGGGAGGTTTCTAAGGAGAAGACCGCAGCAGGGGTTTGGCTGAAGCTAGAACAGCTCTACATGACCAAGACACTGACTAATAGAGTTTACTTGAAGGGAAGCTGTTTGGGTTTAAGATGACTGATGAAAAGTCCTTGGATGATTATCTGGATGACTTCTCAAAGATAGTTATAGATCAGGAGAATATCGGAGTTAAAGTCGAGGATGAGGATCATCATGATATTAAACTCACTTCCGGCTTCATACTTTACCTTTGTGGAAACAATGAAGTATTCCAAAGAAACTTTGAGTCTTGAGGTGTTGTCAGCCTTGAAATCTAAACAGATTGAAGCTAAGTCAGCAGGGGATGTTGCGGAGGGCTTAACTGTGCAGAGGAAGTTTGACAAACATGACAAGAAGAAGTTGAGGAAACACAACAAAGGTAAGAGTCCTACTGGTCAGAAAATGGAAGCTAAACAGAAGAGCTATAAATGCTTCCATTGTCATAAGGAAGGACACTTCAGAAAAGACTATCCTGAGTCAAAGAAGCAAGGGAAGAAACCTGCTCAAGTAGAGGTTTCGGTTGCTAAAGATGGGTATGAGAGTGCTGAGGTTCTTGTTGCAGCAGAGAAGGATACTAGTGTTAAGTGGATCCTGGACAGTGGCTGCTCGTTCCACATGACTCCAAATAAGCATTGATTTGAGGTGTTTAAGCAAGAGGATAGTGGATCTGTTCTTTTGGGAAATAATAAAGCCTGCAGAGTGCTTGGTATTGGATCTGTGAGAATCAGAATGGAAGATGGAAGCACTAGGTTACTCACCCAAGTCAGGTACATTCCTGAACTGAAAAGAAATTTAATTTCTTTGGAAACTCTTGATGCTTTAGGTTATTCATTTAAGGCAGAGAAGGGTGTTATAAAAGTTGCTAGATGTGCATTGATCATGTTAAAGGGTGACAACACGTCGTTGTGCACTGCAAATCTAAATTTATATTCCTACTAAAAGCTAGTGTAGCAGTAAGTAGGGTCGAACCCAAGGGAAAGTAATTTAGTGTCGGATTTAAACTACTAGCTAATAATCTACTCCTATCAGGGGTTTTTTTTGATGATTGTTTGTTAACTAAAACTAAAGGTTTGACTAATAAATGAGAAAACACAGTTCAGGGAATCTCGTTGCAACTAGTAATCACAGACCAGACACATTTCAACCTAATGAATTATAGTTATTCTAATCAGATAGTCCCGCTAGGGTATTTACCTAATTCTAGTTCTATCCTCTATTACCCGCTAGAGTCTCAAGAAGATGTAACAATAACCTAATCAAACTACCACAATAGCTCCACCGCTAGGCTTTACTACTATGTCAATCCAATTAGATCTCATGCAATTACTACAAACCTAAGTTTACCGCTAGGCTGAGTTCGGCAAATAACAATACATGCAATACATAACACAGAACAGAATTCACTAGAATAAAAAGTGCTATTCAACAGTCTCATACAATATTGCAACTCAATTCCCCAAACTGTAGGGAAATTTAGCTACTCATTGAAAACATTGTAACAAAACAAAATTGACCGAAATTGAGTTCGAAGAGTTATCATTTTTTAAGACTAAGGCTGAAGCTTGATCGTTAATCTCCACTCTAAGCTCTGGAATTTCGCCGTCCAAAGATGATCTTCCAATTAGGATCGAAACCCTAATCAAAGCTGCTGAAATTCTGAACTGGGCTGGGCCGAAGGTCGCGCGGACTCCTCTTGAATATTATCCGCGGACCCTTAAGCATTTTCTGGATATTTAGTAAGGTCCGCGGATATAAACGCAGCAACGTCCGCGGCTGACGTCATGCTGACGTCATCCAGTCTGCTCTCGCTTATTTCCTTCGTCTTCGAGCTCCGAATCCGTCTAGAATCACTCCATAAGCGTGTAAAATCTCCATTGCACTCCAAATACGCCTGAAACACAAAACACTACAACAAGGTAATATTTCACAAATAAAGCATATAAGAACAACGAAAATAAGACAATGATGGATCGTAAAAATACGCTCCATCAAAGGGTGTTATGACTAATGGCTTGTATGTTTTGTGTGGTGAAACTGTTATACCTGGAGAGCAGGGGTTGATAAAACTAGCAGAACATGGTTGTTTGGGTAAGAAAGTTATCAGTAGGATCAAGTTTTGTGAAAACTGTGTTTTGGGAAAATCTAGTAAAGTTAGATTTAGTAAAGGAATACACAGAACTCCTACTATACTTGAATATATACACTCTGATCTTTGGGGACCCTCTAGAACTGAATCAATAGGAGGTAGAAGGTATTTCTTGACTCTTATTGATGATTACTCTAGGAGATGTTGGGTGTATTTTCTGAAGCATAAGAATGAAGCTGTTGATGTTGTTAAGACCTGGAATTTGTTAGTTGAGAATCAAACTAACAAGAAAATTAAGAGGCTTAGAATTGAAAATGGGCTTGAGTTTCTCGACAAGACATTCTTAGATTTGTGCAAGTGTGCAGGTATTTCAAAGCATCACACAGTTCTTGGAAATCCACAACAAAATGGATTGGTTGAGAGGTACAATAGAACAATACTGGAAAGAGTGAGGTGTATGTTGTTCCAAGCTGGTTTGCCAAAGAAGTTTTGGGCTGAGGCATTGC
This sequence comes from Sedum album, assembly GCA_006409495.1. Taxonomy (NCBI): domain Eukaryota; kingdom Viridiplantae; phylum Streptophyta; class Magnoliopsida; order Saxifragales; family Crassulaceae; genus Sedum; species Sedum album. The sequence goes on along the minus strand of QZGG01000188.1, from coordinate 79,914 downwards.
AGACTACCTGTTATCTGATCAATAGATGTCCATCTTCTACTATTAAATTCAAGACACCTATGCAAAATGTGGAGTGATCATGATGAGGATTACTCAAAGCTCAGAATTTTTGGATGTGCTGCTTATGCACATGTGAAACAGGATATACTTGCACCTAGAGCACTAAAGTGTATTTTTCTTGGGTACCTAGAAGGAGTCAAAGGATACAAACTGTGGTGTTTGGAAGAAAATCACAAGAAGATTGTCTTAAGCAGAGATGTCACCTTCAATGAAAGTTATTTTCCTTTCAAGAAAATGGGAACCTTTGAGATTGGTGAGTGTAGCAGATCTCAAGTTGAGGTGGAGCTTGAAGGACTTGCTTCAGAAAATGGAAATGATGCTGAAGCATGTCAGGAGCAGACTGACAGAGCTGGTGAAGGCAGTGACTAACAAACTACTCCTAGGAGTAGAAGTGAAAGGCTCTCTAACTACCAATTAGCCAGGGATAGAGAAAGAAGAGCTGGTGCAGGAAGAAATCCAATCAGATTTGGATTTGAGGATATGGTGTCATTTGCATTCAATGTGGCTGAAGAAATTGATGAAAATGAACCAAGGTGCTTCAAGAAAGCAGTTGAGTCTGAGAACTGTGATAAGTGGATTCAGGCTATGAAAGAAGAGATGGCTTCTCTGAACAAAAATGAAACATGGACCCTTGTTAACAAACCTGATCAGAAGAAACTAGTAAGTTGCAAGTGGATTTTCAAGAAGAAGGAAAACATATCTGGATCTGGTGAACCCAGATGGAAAGCAAGGCTAGTGGCCAAGGGTTTTTCTCAGGAAGAATGTGTAGACTTCAATGAGATTTACTCACCTGTTGTGAAGCATAGATCAATCAGAATGCTTTTGGCCTTGGCAGCAGAGATGGACTTGGAACTTGAGCAGCTTGATGTCAAGACTGCTTTTCTGCATGGAGACTTGGATAAAGTGATCTACATGACACAACCAGAGGGCTTTAAAGTTAGAGATCCTAATAAGAAGGTATGTCTGCTTAAGAAGTCTCTGTATGGTCTGAAGCAAGCTCCTAGGCAATGGTACAGAAAGTTTGATGAGTTCATGCTGAAAGTAGGTTTCAGGAGATCTAGTTATGATTGGTGTGTCTACTTCAAGAAATCTGCTGATGGGGTTATATTTATCTGCTTCTCTATGTTGATGACATGCTGATTGCTAGTAAACAGAAAGAAGAGATAAGTAAACTGAAATTGCAACTGAATGAGTGTTTCGAGATGAAGGATCTGAGATCAGCTAAGAAAATCCTTGGGATGGAAATTACCAAATTCAGAAAGCAAAGGAAATTGTTTCTGTGTCAGTCTGGTTATTTGAGAAGGGTTTTGCTCAGATTTGGTTTTGAGAATGTGAAGCCAGTTAGTACTCCATTAGCAAATCATTTCAAACTAAGTGCAGATCAAGCTCCTGTTACTGAAGAGGAAATTAAATACATGAAGGGTGTTCCTTATTCCAGTGTAGTAGGGTGCTTAATGTATACCATGGTCTGTACTAGACCTGACTTGGCAAATGCTGTGAGTTTGGTGAGTAGGTTTATGGCTAAACCTGGTAAACAACATTGGTATGCTGTTAAATGGGTGATGAGATATCTGGCTGGGACATTTGAGAAGGGTCTGATGTTTAGGAATTCTGAAGCAGGTGGAGCCCTGGTGATGGGTTCTGTTTACTCTGATTTTGCAGGAAGTTTGGACAATAGAAAGTCTCAAACTGGATATGTGTTCATAATGTTTGGAACTGCACTGAGTTGAAGACTTGTTTACAGTATGTTGTGGCTTTGTCAACAACAGAGGCTGAGTATATGGCTATCACTGAGGCAGTTAAGGAAGCTTTGTGGATGAGAGGGGTAGTGACTGAGCTAGGACTTGTGCAAGAGAATGTCAGTATTTTCTGTGATAGTCAAGGGGCCATTCACCTCTCAAAGCATCAAGTATTTCATGAGAGATCGAAACACATTGATGTGAGGCTGCATTTTGTGAGGAGAGTCACAGAGTCTGGGGAAGTGAAGCTGGTTAAGATATCAACTCTGGAAAATCAGCTGATGCTTTCACAAAGACAATACCTGCTGAGAAGTTTGAAAAATGCCTAGGGCTTCTGGGCATTGTTCTGAAACACTGAAGATAAGAGTGTGTGTGGAGTTTGTTGGTGGTAAAATGGAAGGAGAGGAGAAGATCAAACAGTCAAGGTGGAGATTGTAATCTGTGTGCTTGCATTATCTGGTGGAAGAAGATCAAATGGAAGATTGCCAAAGAAGTTTTGGGCTGAGGCATTGCAGGAGAGGAGCAGATCAAGCAGTCAACGACGTAGTTTTGATGATATTTACTAAAACCCTAGATAATATTGAGGGAACCCTTTAACAAAACTACGTAGTTTTGTCTCGCAGCAAATAACTTTTGCTGCATGTCATCTGAATCCAGTTTTCATACTGTTGCAAAGAAACTTTGATGTTGTAGTTTAATTTGCTTATGCTGCATACTCACTCATTTATAAAAACCGCAAATATGAAGCTTGAATTAACATATCAAACAAGATTCAGACTTAAATGCTTGCATCTGAAATTCGATACATTTTGGTGATTTTTGATAATTTAATTTGAAATAGTTTGAGGTAGAATTTAATCCATGTCATTAAAATAGAATCCCTCGTGACATATTATTAGCTCTTTTAAGTAATGTACTTCATCAACCAAGACATTCCATAATCCTTATCACAAAAGACATTTCATAATCTCAAATATTTAATCAATCTCCATCAAAAAGTCAAACTCAATAATGACATGATAACGATATACTAACGCCCATAAAGGTATTATTCCGCATAATGCATATGACATTCTATAAACTAACAGATAACACGTAATAGAGAGGGGTTCATTTGAGACCTCAGTATACTTTGAGACACTAAGACTCCAAATTGGACCATCTAATGATCCACAAATCACATTTTTCAATTTTTTGTCTTTTAATAAAAAAATTAAAATGCGAAAACGATATCAGAATGTGCAAATAATTAGGTTAAAAGTTCAAACAACGAAATATATTGAGTGCATGTGCATTGGAGTCGCAAGGGACCTGCACTCGCATATAATATACACGAATGAGATGAATACTTTTTCAACAATAGATACATTGATTTATTTGTTAACTCGGAGGGTTTGATCTTTTTGAGCATTGGCTATTCTGAGCTTCCTCTCATCAGATAACTGCTTTGCCAACCTATTACCCATTGATCATTTCAATAAATCACATTTAATAAAAATGATAACTATATAAAATGCATAGACATTTAAATCATAAAAATCTTTGTTACTACCTTGCCAGGGCTTCCTTGTTGGTGCCACCGTCCGGTACAGGTTCGTGATCTCCTGTCTCAATATTGACCTTAGTAACCGGTTTTTCGAGTAATTCATAACCAACTTTTACTAGAGCTTCCATGTTTTTTTCAGTAGCCAAATCCACAGAACTTACTTGCCCTGTTAATGTGTCATCCTGCTCATTAAATAGACTTTATCATTATGCCAAGCTTAATCTGTAAGGGTTACCTCTGGTTGAAAAAATACAGCTCCAATGAACTCATGAAAATAAATATATACCTGAATGCGAAGATAGTTCTTTGCTGAGTCAAGGGCTTGAAAAACAACAAGACTAAGGTAATCTGTCATGTCCGCGCTTCCTTGAGTGAAAATGTCTACTAATGGGGTCGAATTCCCATTTAGCAGCCATCCGAGAACTCCCCATTTAGCAGCCTCTTTCGAGTTGTACTTATGTTCATTTTTAGCTGTTCCTGTCCCAATAGATATAACTAGAAAATGCTTGTAGTCTATTGGTGTTGGCATTGAAAAGAAGTTCGGATTATGCAACATCAGTTGTTTTGAGACTTCACTCATTGCCACCCTTGTCTGAAATTTTATACAATGAGATGTCACAGTGGATATCAGTATGTAATATAGCAAACACATATTCACTTAGCAAAAATATTTAGAAAATACTAACTGGATTGTTGGCAATAACACCGCCGTCGATCAAGTTGAACTCTTTGGATTGATTCACAAAGTAGTAAGCTGGAAAATAGGTAGGTGCTGCTGAAGTTGAGATACATATGTCAGCCAGGTTTGCATTCATGTAGGGTACGCTACCGGTCTGAAATCAAGAAATTATACTTACTTGACCCTGATTATGTTATTGTTTCGGAGAAAAAAGAGAGGTGATTCAGTTTATAATGAGTGCAAGTTAAGGAAGTATACCTGGTACGATGAAAATATTATGGGTTGGAGAAGTCTGATGTCGAAGGTTGGTATCACAACATTTGTTAGGGTATTACTCAGCTTTGTGTCCTTCAGTATACCCTTGATCAGTTTATGTAGATACTTTCCATTATATTTCGGCCCCGTCAAAGCAGTGAAAAAGTTTTCTAATGGTGCGAAGATTCCCCTTCATATAAAGAGAACCGAAAGACACAGGTGAGTGCCAAAATTGATGAATTTTTTGAAGGAACAAAACGTTCAAAAGTTTGAAATTCACCAACTTTTTTTGTGGAAATATTTTTGGAGACTGCTCGAGGTAAAAGGGCTTGATATCTTTAGCTGCATATAATGGCCGGTTATGCTCGTCCGGTGCTGTTAGCATGGCTGTTATCAAGCCACCAGTACTTGTCCCAGCGATCACATCAAAGTAATCTGCAAGCCTTGCATCTGATCCATCTAATTCCTTAATTTCAACAAAAAAATAAAACACATAATAATCTTAAATTACATTGATAAATGACAAGGGAATTAAGCCTGTCATGCAAATGGATGTTGGATTGAAATTAACCAATTACCTGAAGCTGAGCCTCAAGGTACTCCAACAGAATCGCCGGAATAAGCCCCCTAATTCCACCTCCATCGATTGACAAAATGGTAACAAGGCTTCCATATGCTGGTGAAGTTGACATTTCGTATAGTTACAAGTATTGCAAGAATAAAATGCAAAGTAGATGAATCAAATGATACAGTTTTAATAACAAGAGACAATGTTAAGGTGAACTACTAGATTATGCTAAAGATTATTTATAGGAGTTTGGTTCTCATATTATGTAGTTTTTTGCACAGTGCTGTACTGGAACTTCTAAACTAGCTGCCCTTGCTGGCATATCCCTATTGTTTAAACTTTGTTATCTTAAACATTATTTTGAATTAGCAATGTATATGCTGATTTATTCAACTTTCACAAGCTGTCAATTTTAGGGTTTTGTCTCATTTTCTTGCAGCTCAGTATATTTACTTTCATAAGGATCGTCCGATCGAATAGCATCAATGCACATCTTTTTATTTACTCACGTCAAGTTATACATGACCCATGCTATTGGAAAACCACCTTACAAGATACATAGAGTTGTGTAATTATAATATAATTTGCATGGGAAAACTTGTCAAATAATTTTAGTTGTTGGATTTAAATAATCTTGAATAACTTGTGTTTTAAGTTATGATCCATGTTTTGAAGGGTCAAGTTCCATATTTGTATATAAAAGTCTATACCTTGATCAATTTGTTTAGTGACATCAAACTGATTGAATAGCTGGAAACAAGATAGAATTTTCAATTGGAAAATGAAGTGGGAAGCTCTGCATGAAACATCAAAAAAAAATACATTTCTTTCTTTGTCGGGAATGTTTGAATATTTCATGGTTATGCTCCAATAGAATGAAATATTTCTTTGTCATAAGGGAATCTCAATATATATATATTAAGTATCTTCATGGTTATGCTCCAATAGAATGAAATATTTTGTAGATATCTTAAGTATCTTCTATCTGAATTTAAAATGGTGGTTAGTGCAAGGATAATGTATTTTTCAACTAGCAATTTTAGTTGTGGCCTGAATATGATTGAACATGTCTCCCACGTCCAATTGATGAAATCAGATATATTTCAGTAAAAATTATTTGTTGTGAGTTAAATTTACGTAGTTTTGGTAAATGGTTCAGACAAAACTATGTAGATATATAGTAATTTTTTTAAACTAAAAAAGGCGCCGTTTTAGTACTCACAGAAATTAACAGCGCTGCATTAAAGGTGATGATGAATTGCTAATAAAAGTGCTTATAAAGATGATTCAATATAATATTACAATATAAAAGTGGTGTCGTAGAAAATCACCTATTACGAAGGGTGGTTGTCTACAATTGACCATATTGTATCTGTTGGTTAATTTAATTAGTTAATAAAATATAAAAATCTAGTCCAAACTCAGCACGAAAGTTTTGGACCCTGTTAAATTAGTGGATATAAATTTATATGGGAAAAATTAATTGACTAACCACTTGAAGGATCACTACAAGTATATAAAAAGCTAAAAATCTTCCTATATATAAAGCTCAAGGGAGTGAATTGATGGTTTCTTTTTGAAGTCACAATTCACATCCCAATTTTACCCCTACTCAAGTTATTAATTACTGGTTTAGTATAAAAGAGATGATAAAATTCATATTATTCATATTAGATAAAATTCATATTATTCCATATTATTTTAAACATATTTAAATTAATTATATGCACATAATTGTGCACCAAACTACTAGTAATAATAAAGTGTATAAAGTATATTATGCATCACCGTGTCAGATGTTGTAAATTAAAGTTGAGAAAAGTATCAACTAAATTGAAAAAGTGAGGATGATAAAGAAACCCTACTTTTTTAGAAGGAGAAGTCTCACCCGTTCCTCATCGAACGCGCACTGTGTAAACCCATATTTGAGTGCAATAGCCTGCAAACCACGCCAACCAAATGTAAACACACCATTAAAGTGTTACAGGATTCGATCGAATTTAGGAATTTCACCTTTAAAGTGTTTAGCAGGGATTTGAATTCAAGATCTCACTCGGTCTGGTCTGCATGCCCACCCACTTGATCACCCCTTTCAGGATAAAAACCCTACTTTTAGCATTAAAGAAAGATGATAATGTGTAAGTGACCTCATGATATCTTAATGCTTGTAGAAAAGGATAAATATGTAGAGTTAGATGAATTAATCAAAGGACGAAATGTTTCATTTTATAACGACTCCATCAATTTTTAATAAAGTAATCTAAAAATAAGATCTTAATTCGCTTAAGAGAGAGGAGACATCAATTTCTCTTATATCTAGTATAAGCTTAAGACCATTATTACAGAACGTTATGATAATTAAATGAAAAATCGTTGTTTCACCCTAAAATACAAAGATAAATTCATCCACATACATAATGATATGGTAAATTGGTTAAAATTGAGTGTAAACGCAATATTTTGTTTAAATTCAAGCAACAAAATGTTTATTTTATTGATTTCAAAAAGTTTTGCATGCAATATGCATTTCTCCTCTGATTATACTATGTTGTAAATTATTGGGTGTATCGTTGAAAAGATCCTGACTCATTCTGTTCGAATCCATCTTTTACATGTTTCTTGGTTTCGCCCTCCTTTGAGCTCATCAAGAAAGCGAGAACAGCTCACGACCAGTAAGGTGCCCGAATACTGTAGTCCAGCCCATACTAGGCTAGCTCTCGAGGCGCATACCTTTTCAAAGCTATCTCCCTTCCCTGCGTTTAACACAAACAAGCAAACATATGTCAGGCCAAGGGTCCACAATCGCATTTCCTTGGCTAGGGGTGTAAGGGCCAGGTTTGAGTTGAGTGCGCGCAACGAAGCTCGGGACTTCGCTAATGTGAGTGCGGAAGCGATGTGAATACGTGGGTTAACTCGGGTAAATGGGATAGCAAAGGGTGAACCCTTGCAACACGTTGTTATAAGTTAACGCATGTTAGTGTGGAAGCTTTGTGAGTTTAGGTGGGTTGCTGCTCGTTTAGTGCAGCAAGAAGAGTGCGGAAGTTGGTGGTCGGAATCTGGGTTTGATGGTGTCTCGCGGTGGTGCTCGTGGTAGTTGAGCATGTGTTAGTGTAAGCGATGGTGGTTTAGATGAATGTGGTGGTGGATCTGATGGATCCACGCCAACTGGGGATGAACGATATAGGTTTTGAGGAAAACCTAGGAAAATGCGGTGGAGCTCCGACAGCGGTGCGGCGAAGGTCTGCGGAGCCGCAGCGGTGCAAAAAATAAAAATGTGCAAAATGATGAGAAAGTGATGTAGAATGCAATGGAAGTGTATTTTATCGATGATAATCAAAAGATAAGGGCCTAAACGGCCTGATTGTTACAATAAAAAGTTAATGCTTCGAATTTTCCTTGTAACGGAGAAGAACCGTTGGAGAACGGATCATTTGCGACCCAGGCAATGATTTGCGATCCTGCGACCGCCTAAGCAGCCGTCCGATCAGGTTTGCAATCCTCAATCTCGGTCGTCCACGTGTGAATTTTTCTGGATCCAATTTTGTTGCAGTAAGGGGTAGTTTAGTCAATTCGTAAACCACACCCTTCATCTCATTCTCTCCCTTCTCGTTCTCTCTCTTTCCGCCGTCGATGCAAAATCCTCTGTGTTTAGTTCAATCACTCATGTCTGCAACAGTCTTGTTGTTCAACTTTAGGGTCATTTTGATATAGCGATCTGGTTCATACTTGGTATCGGAAAGTGGATCTAATAAGCGAACTAGTAGAAAGGATATGATGGTTTGCAGGTCGTTTAAATCGGATGAGAAGAGGAAGACGAGGAAGGCTGTTGGAGGTTTGAGATCTTTGAGATATGCGGTGGAGAGGAAGTCGGAGGAGTTGAGTTTGAGGTTTGGTGAGTTGCTTGCTAACGGCGTTATTATGATGATGAGCACTGGAGTAGTGCTTGCAGCTGGATTTCAGATGTCTGGTAAGGCAGTGAGTTCTTCTTTTTTTTAATTAGTTTATGATTTGGAGATTTTGAGGTTTTGTGTTTATGTTGATTTGAAGCCGAATAGGATTATATGATCCAAAGCATTTTGAGAGATTTCTGATGAATGATTGGATGATGAATGAGGTAGAATGGCTGAGTTTTTATAGGGAAATTTTGGAGGGAAAATCTTGCATAATAAATGCGTTTAACCACATTTTGCACATGTTTTTTGTGCAAAATGTCATGTGCAAAATGTTGTTGGTTGACTCCTTGGCTTGGAAGTGCATGTGATGCACGTTTCTGGGTGGCAAAGGAGCATGGTTTCGGCCCCAAAACGTGCTCCTTTGGTTGCACACGGATGAGCCTCGATTTGGGCTTTGGTGGGTTAGCATGGGCTAAACCAAGTGGGCATGAATGGGATGAGATCAGGTGGGCAGGCGGGTGGGGTCTGCCTTAATGGGATAACTCAGGTGAGTTCGGGTGGGTTAGCATGGGCTAACCCAGATTGCTTTGGATGGTGCCTGGACAGGTGGGCATGGGTTTTATTGAAAACCAATGGGTTGATCCGCGAGTTCTCAATCTTGAGCATGGCTAAGCTTGGTTTACCTTGTACTCGGGTCGTGGGCGGGTCGGATTGTCCCTGCGTGCTCAGATTGGAAGAATGTAGATTGACTAAGTGAAAACGCACGTAAACGTGCAAGGGCGAGCTAGCCTAAGTGTTAGCTCACTTGGCTTTCGTTGAGCTAATGTGGCGTGGGCAGGGTGTGTTTGAATGTATAAAGGAAAATGAAAAAATAACAAAGAAAACAATGTAAACTTTTCCTCTTGATTTTCCATGAGAAAATTTCTTTTCTTAACATTTTTATTTCCACTATTTTTTCCATCTTGTTGCACTGGTAATTTGATTATGCCATCTTGTTTACAGATAATAATACAATGGGAAAAGGTTCTAGGAAGACAACTAAAGTTCGTAAGACGGAGGGACAAAATCTCAACCGTTGATTTTATCAATCCAACGGATGAGATTAAAAGAAAAAAACCTCCAAGTCCAACTGCCCCATATTTTTTGCAAATCCAACCGCCAACTTTAATAAAAATTAAAAATTAACTTTAATCTCAACCGTTAGATTAATCAAACCAACGGTTGAGATTTCGTCCAACCATCTCACAAATACTTAATGTCCTCCTGGAACTTGATCCTAATACAATATTATGTAACTCTACGAACGGTGATTAATTAAATGGAAATATTTGTCATTTTATTATGTATGTTCAGTATAAATCACGATTTGGTCCAAGTCAGAAGTCAATACTTTCTTGATGATAAGATTATTGATTAAGTAATTAATTGAGCTTTAGTGATTTGTCTAGAACGGGAAGGTTATTGTTAGTTTGATACCGTTAACCCGTTACATTATCTAAATATTAGGTTTTAGGCATTTCGTATTTCGTTTTTGTTAAGTTTGAATTTAAATTAAAAAAAATGTCACTTTTTTAAGATTCTGCTATTTCAAATCGCGGGATCCCAGTACAGAAAAATGACATGACATTTTGATCCTATATGGAGTGTGACAAGTTTGGGTCAAAAGACGCGTTTTAAAATATTTAGGATCCTGTTGTTTGAAACAACGGAACACCTAGATTTAGGAGTCCTGCTGTTTCAAACTGCAGGAACCCATGTCGCATAACTCTTTTTGCACTTGTGCCACCTGAAGTCTTATATTCTTGTTGGCTTCGGGGTTGGCTGTATGGTCAATCCATCTCGTGATGAATTCTGGTAGTCGGTGTTCGACCCTTTATATTTCGCTTATATGCAGAGTTCGGAACATATAAATGACCGGTGTAAGATGCCCATGAAATCTCTAGAGGTATGACTGTGAAAACCTCAGACCATGTCCTAGTTTGTGTAATGATAGTATACTCATACGGAACAAATTATACAACTGTAAATGAAAATCTTTGCATACCACGAGTGCGTGACTGCACGGTATATGAAACGTCACAAAACTCCCGCATGTGGATGTCTTCACTCTCATATTTACCTCAAAGGTGTTTTGAGGTCCACTGTCAGTAACTTGTATTATCGTCTCATGTTTGTCGAACAAAATAGTCATGAAAAATAGAATATATTAATTAGTAATGAACAATAAGATGATACATAAGCAACTGAAAGTAAATACTAACCGCAAACACACTGCTTGTGCAGTTTGCTCCTGAAAATTGATGTCTGTGAGAAGGGAACTGAATGGATCTTGTACATGTCTCAACGTGCGACAACATATTCATTGAATTGAATGAAACTGATATTATCCAAGGAGTAAATAGGCAGATCCCGACAACCCCTCAAGACATTGTTATAACAGTTAGATGAGTTCGTAATCACAAAACGCCATCTACGTCCCTTGTCGAACGCAAGAGTCCTTTGTTCTAATTGAATATCTTCCAAACACTCTTTTATCCTTGATTTTGAAGGCTGACATCCAAGCAAAGTAGCGTAAGCTGTCCTAAATTTTGCCTTATGCATGATACATCCGATTCTTCCCAACTCAGCCTTTATGAGATGTTCATTTTTTAACTTTGAGTGAAATTGCTCTTCAAATGTCGACGACAGAAACTATGATATCCACGAGGAGGTTTCGACTCCTTGATAGTGTTCATCGCTACCAATATTCCGTTGTGCCAATCTGAAATGACACATATGCCATCTCTCCCGGTTACACCCTCCCCAATACACCTCATGAACCATTTCCAGCTAGAGGTATTTTCACTTTCAACAAATGCAAATCCTAGAGGGGCAGCTGATTATACGCATCCAAAGTAATGGAAACAAGCAGGCTTCTGTTATATTTCTTATATAAATGTGTGCCATCAACACGGAATTGGTTGACAATGCTCAAATGCCTAATAGAAGGATCGTATGCCAAAAACACACGATTCACCTGCGTGCAAGCACCACTCAATTGCTCGGTGTCCCTTTTGACAATTGTCCTTGCTTTTATCTTATATACTCTGAAACAATTGAGGGATCTTAGAGAAACTTTCTTCCCAAGTTCCAACTGTCATTGCTTCTTGTTTCGCTTGCCACGCTATGAGATAACTAATGGTATACCCAAAGTCCTTACAAAAAACCGCTTGAATTTTCTGCTGCTCTAAACACAACTCTCTTTCAAAACATCCAAATATTGTCTAGCAATAAAACGTTATCTCGCAAAATCCGAAATCTGAAACAAGTATAATCTCCTATATGCTCAACAAGCCCCCAATAACCCACTTTCTATCTCCCTCTATTCTTAATTTGCACACACAATATTCAACCCAACGCTTTTACAACCGCATACCAACACACTAGAAGTCGACCTAAAAGTCTTGTACTCAACTCTGTTCATAACTGAATATATCTGAACCAAATACTTAGCTTCCTCTTTCGATTCGCATATCCTCCCTACCCACATAATCATAATGATTGACAGGATAATCACCAATAAGTTCATTCGATGACTGATTTTCATTTCAAGTAGATACATCACTAAATGCCAGATTGGTTAGCCAATAAGATTGAGGGAAAGCAGGTTCAGGAACCACCACATATGAATCACTGGATATCATTTCTATCTGTTCCATCTCATTCCAGTCATACTCATCTTCGATCATATCATCATCTAACGTTTCAAAAATGGACATATACACCATAAATGTAAACAAACTAACACAATTTCAACAAAATCACACAACTCAACCATAACTACATCATCTTAACTCAATCTTAACAACAAACACATAATTTCAATACAATTAACCAATAATAAATTATGTTTTTTACCGATAAAGTGGTATGTGACTTGAAGCCGCAGAATTGGGAGTGGATGAGGTTGGAAGAAAGAAGAGAGAAAGGGAGGAAGAACCCTAATTCTGCGACATGGTTTTTTACATAAAAATTGGACATGCATTTTGTTTTTTACACATAAAAATTGGACAAGCATTTTGTTTTTACACATAAAAATTGGACATGCGTTTTGTTTTGGGTTAATTACAGAAAACCACCCCTATAATAGGGGTAATTACAGAAAACCACCCGTATAATGACTATTTGCAGAAAACCACCCTTATAACGTGCTCCGTTAGCATTTTACCACCATTTGACTTTACCATTAAAAAAAAAATTAAAAAAAATTAAAAAAAATTAAAAAAATTAAAAAAATTAAAAAAAATTAAAAAAATTAAAAAAAATTAAAAAAATTAAAAAAAATTAAAAAAAATTAAAAAAATTAAAAAAAATTAAAAAAAATTAAAAAAATTAAAAAAATTAAAAAAAATTAAAAAAATTAAAAAATTAAAAAAAATCAAAAAAATCAAAAAAATTAGAAAAATTAGAAAAATTACAAAAAATTACAAAAAATTACAAAAAATTAAAAAAATTAAAAAAATTAAAAAAATTAAAAAATTAAAAAAATTAAAAAAATTAAAAAAAATTAAAACAATTTAAAAAAATTAAAAAAAATTAAAAAAATTAAAAAAAATTAAAAAATTAAAAAATGTAATATATTTCATGAAATGTAATTTGTTGTTGTGCGAATCAAAATATTTGTAGATCAATCTAAAATAAAATTTATATAATACAACCTGATGAAGATGATAGCGGTGAGATAGGCAGAGGCCAAAGGTATGGAATTTCCTGCAGCTTTCTCTATTTTGAGACAGAAGTTATCTTTAGTCTCACAGAAGGCTTTTACTCATACGAAATTAGTACAATTAGATATTCGTTTGTCTATTATTTTTTATTTATTTCATGTACTCATATGTAATAATATTATATACTCTATTGACTTTTATTTTTAATCCCTAAACCCTAAAATTATATACTCTATATACTCTATTTTGATTTGAGAAATAACACATTAGTTACATCATTTCATGAACTAAATTTTTTTAATTTTTTTAATTTTTTTAATTTTTTTAATTTTTTTTAATTTTTTTAAATTTTTTTTTAATTTTTTTTACTTTTTTTAATTTTTTTAATTTTTTTAATTTTTTTTTAAATTTTTTAAATTTTTTAAATTTTTTAAATTTTTTAAATTTTTTTTAAATTTTTTAAATTTTTTTTAATTTTTTAATTTTTTGATTTTTTTTAATTTTTTTTAATTTTTTTTAATTTTTTTAATTTTTTTTAATTTTTTTTAATTTTTTTAATTTTTTTTTAACGATTCATGTAACGGAATAGTGACGAGGTGGTGAAATGCTAACGGAGCACGTTATAAGGGTGGTTTTCTGCAAATAGTCATTATACGGGTGGTTTTCTGTAATTACCCCTATTATAGGGGTGATTTTCTGTAATTAACCCTTTTGTTTTTTTACATATAAAAATTGGACATGCATTTTGTTTTTTACACATATAAAAATTGCATACACTAGTTCCGCAAATAAAACTACACACAATAGTTACAAAAATAAAACTGCACACATTAGTTCCAAAAAGATGTTTAAGGTTACGAGACACCAATGGAACCAATAAGCCAATCAACTATGCATAATAATTCTATGCAAGTTGCTAATGTTTAATTATCAAATATATTCGACAATGTTTTGATGACTTACCACTGTCAAACATATTTGATAGTTAAGTGATATAACATTCGTCAAATATTCTATCAATAGGGTTAAGTTCTAGAGAAACATAACATTTTTGTGAGACGGAGAGACATCATCTTAACCATTGATTTTGATTTATCTAGCGGTTGAGATTAAAGTAGTTTTTAATTAAGTTGGCGGTTGGATTTGCAAAAAATGCAGGGCGGTTGAGAGTGACGGTTATTAATATCAACCGTTGGAATAATACAAATCAACGGTCGAGATGATGTCCCTCTATCTCACGAAACTTTGATTATCCTTCTTGAACTCATTCCTCTATCAATATATGTTAATATCAATTTACTATCAAACATTTTATGTTTTATTTATTTTGCTATGATTGCAAAATCATTTTACTATCAAAGAATCATCAATTAATACATTTGATGAAATTATACCATCAAATAACTTATATCAAACGAAATACTAAAATTTGTAATGTTTAAGTTAAACAATTATACATACGTTTTTGAATTGGATATAAAGATTTGTATATCATTGTAGTTATCATAATGAAAATTAATCAATATAAATATAATTTGATTTAAATTTGATAATAATATTTATTTTAAAAGTTCATTTTTTGGTCGGGCTTTTTCGAGGCTTATATTGGGCCGGATTTTTTGGATTGAGAGGGCTTTGGAATATGAGTCCTGGCTCGGCCCGTGCCTTGAGTTTTTTTCAACCTTTGGTGCGGATTGGCCTTGAATCGGGACGGACCGTAACAGTTTTTTAGGACTTTTGAGCTGCCCAATAGACATCCCTATATCCTCACCCTACTCCCTTAAAATTGCGGCTGTGGTAATCGTTTTTATTAAAGATGGAGTTAAATTAAAGAGGCTTAAAGTGATTTAAAATGTTTAAAATTCACGAATTTTGAATAATATACAATATAAATTTTAATTGATATTTTTAAATTTGATCAAAAGAGTTGGGCTATTGGGACATTAAAAAGAAAATGAAAGCCTTTTACCTTTTTGATGCATCTGATATTTTCTAAAATTAAAGTAGTAGATGATTCTCACTTGTATCCTTATCTAGTGCAGTGGGCAGCTAAATACTACGATTTAAAAAAACGTCATTTTGACATTTTTTTACTAAAATCTTAAGTTATTTTGCCTAAACCCTTCATATAAACTGCATCATTTCATCTCCAATCAAATAGATTTGCCGTATCCGATCTTAATCCTTCTCGCTTGTCCAAAGGAATTCCTAATTAAAAAAATACTCCGTATAAATTACACGAAGGGCATCATTTGTTTTTTCTCAACACACCAACTTAATAATATAAATTATATAAGTTTGTAATCTGTAATATTTATTTTTATTTAATTGAAAAATCGGCCACAGTTAAGATCTACATATGCAATTTTTCCTTGGACAATCTTTTTTATTAAACTCGTTAAGAATTAAGAGTAGCGCTCAAGTATATCTTTTCCTTAATTTACATTCATAAGATCACATCCCAACTGTCTATCTCATTCACTACTTTAAATAAAGAATGACACATTTCTACATTTTAAATTAGTCGATAATACTCGAGGCAATTTGGTTAGTTGTTATCACGTGATAAAATAGTAAATGATATTAACAATTGAGATATTACTATACAAATTTAAATTAAGAGTATAAATGTATTTAAACGCGGTCTAAAATCAAACATCAAATGTTACTTGTGAAATCTTTAAATATAAAGAAGAATTAAAGATGGCCTAATAGTTTTGGCAGAGAATCAGGTGAGATTGCACTTACTTTAAATTTTATCAACCATTCTGTCTTTGTAATTTTTAATTGTTTATTAATTCAGTATATTATGGGTTTGCATCAAAACTACCTCCATTTTAATAAAATTTTAAAAACTTCTTGTTTTGCGACTCTTAATAAACTTTTTTATAATGAATTTCAAGTATTTGATTATTATTAATGAAAAATTGTAGGAGGACAATATACAATACAATACAAGGATATCATTTCATTTATTCATTAAATTAATTTAAAACACAAGATTCGTGTCGTTCAAGGGTGTGAAAGAGTGACACTAATATCAGTCGTTGAATGCTAATAATTCAAAAAATAATATTTAATAAAAAAATAACTATCAAATTCAATCATACGTATTTTTTGCAAATCTAACCGCTTAATTAATTAAAAAATAACTTTAAATCATCAGATTAATCAAATCAACTATCTTGGTGCACATATATTTTTGTGCAGATAATCTGATAGTTTATAATAAATCAATTGATGTATTATACTCAGTAAGATACATGTAATTATTATGATCAGTGACTGCATTTTCGGAATAAAAATGTGTTTCAAAAATTAACCGTCAATAGAAATGCTTGGACTTAATTAATAGTAAGATACTAATATCTTTTATCTTACAAATATTTATGACTCTTAATGATTTTATTCCTATCGAATAATATTACAAAGATTGTTTTTATTTCACAGTTTATAAATAAAAAAATAAAAAAGTGCGATCATAAAGTTAGGCTTTTGGGCACCGGCCGCGTCGTCATCATCTTCTTCCCCACACGACGCCATTTATCGTGCAACTTCCGACGCTTGAAGATTCCGATAAATTCTCATCATTCGCTATCTCCTCTCTGCGCATTGCATCTCACTATCTCTCTAGGTAATCATTACTTCGTTATTAGCTCCATTTTTATTTTCCGTTTATTGGTTTTGCGTGTTGGTTGTGTGATTAGATCCGATCCGATCACCTGCTGCGTCGAATTTAACGCCGGTTTCCAGATCTGCGCTATTACTCGCTCGATTTTATTCCCCTTCGTTGGTTGGTTGGTTGGTTGCTGCCATTGTTTTTATTAATATTAAATAAATGAAACCCTAGCTTTTATTCAGAATCATGAATCATGTACTCTTGGATTCGGATCTTTGTAGCTGACAGAAAAAAGAGACTTAAAATGATGCTATTGTCTTTTTGGAAATCGTTGATATTGGTTGTTAGCTGCTCTGGATCTATAATCTGCTTGTTTTTTACTGAAATGCATGCTTTTGGGTTTATTCTATTGTAGGACTGTATTGGGGGTGCTATTTTTGTCTAGAGCATTACCCAGAATAGTTATTAATGACTAGTGTATAAATGATGAAGGATTTGGAGCATGAACATTCATGAATGACATTTGCTGTGATTTTGGGGGTGATACCTTACTTTTCAGCTCAATGCAGTAACTTTCCTTCGTTATGATGTTATAGCATCATTCTGAAGTGGCAACACATGTTGATAGTCTGGTATCATACAGTTTTCTGGAAACTTAGTGACTTTTTAATTTCCACTCCAAAAATTGAAAAACATTTGCCATTTAAAATTTATTGTTTGCCAATTTGCCATTATGAAACCCAGTTACAAACGACACTGTTTTTGTTTTAATCGATTTCCATGGGAACTTCTTTTTCCATAACTTTTCTCTCTTGAACTCTCTTTCTGGGATTTCTTTTGTTTGGGAAAGAAAAGAGCTTTAGTTAGTGGATGTTGCCCTCTCTTGTTCTCTTAAGCCCTTTTACATAAAAATGACTGAGATTCTTTCCTCAGTCATGGTTGTCTACGGCACAACTTTTATCGTATCCTTTTTGAAGTAGTCTAATTAATATGCATTCCAGGAATGTGGCAGAATGGCAGTAAGTTCACTATAAAACCAACCTGGTGTCCTCTTAATTAGTTAATTGACTTCTCAGTGGTTATAATTTATCATCTAAAAGTTTGATTCCATGTATTTATTTTCATATTCAGCTGCAGAAATAACTTATTAAGGGGTAAGTTTTTCCTAGTTTTTGATATGGTATTGAGTCATTGGCCACCAAAAGCTGGTGACTTGTGCAGCTTGTTTTCTTTATATCCAAGCGGTAATGTTGGCGAGGTCCTTCCCTTTCTGCTATCTTCTTTATTTTCTCCTTCTGGGTTGCTGCTTGTGTTGCTCTTTATGATCTGCTTATATTAGTGTTGTCTTTACTGATCTTAACTTAAAGTCCTTGTATTGTGAAACCTCACACATGCAGTTGCGATCAGATCTGTGTGTGATTTGTGTATTTGTATTTCTGATCTTCTTTTTTCTCAATATTAATCAGGAAACCTTCAAAGGGCTTCACTAGATTGAAATATGGTATATTGCTCTCAGATATTCTTTTGATTGATTCACTTACATTCATAGAATAATGATGGTATGACCACTATGCCTCTGCCCTTATGTGCTGGTTTTCTCGTCCAGGGTGAAGCTCCAGCTATGTGTGAGGAAGAGCTGCAAAAGGAATTTTCAAATGGCACCAATCCTGAGGCTGTTATAGCTGTCGGCAATAAACAAGTATGGCATTAACTTTTTATTCAAACAGTATTGTTCTTAAGGCACTTGATCTTGACTATGATCCGTCTCTTTATCAACCATGATCAGTATGTGGTTGGCGGAACAGATGAATGTGGTTCATCCGTTGGAGTATTGGTCCTTGATCTAACTACAAACAAATGGTGAGTCATACTATCCTTTTTAGTTTAGATGCCTTATAACTATGTCTTCATTAATGCAGGCGCTAATTGAGATGAGATTTGCAGGAATACTCCTGTTATCTTGGGGGACAAACCTAAGTTTTGCAAGGATCAGTCTGTAATCATGTTGAATGAAGAACGTGTATTAGTTATTAGGAGAGGCGTAGCTCCAGTAGACAGCATATGGTTTCTTGAGGTAGGTATCAGCACACTGTTTCGTATATGGTTATAAAGGTGCTCAATATTTGCTAATTTTATAATGCATTTCTAATTCTTGATCCTGCCCAACCTTGCATTGTTTCAGTTTAACACAAGATATGTCAGAGAACAAAGTCAAACTCTCGGAATGGAGGTAGTTGCTTGGAGTAAAGGAGTTGTAGGTGAAGATCTGAAACCTGTGGTTATTAGTGGTCCATCAGGAGTTGGTAAAGGCACACTGATATCAAAATTGATGGAAGATTTCCCGACAAAGTTTGGGTTTTCCGTGAGTCACACTTCACGTGCGCCTCGGATAAAGGAGAAAAATGGCATCCATTATCATTTTAGTGAGCGTGCTGCTATGGAGAAAGATATACAAGATGGGAAATTCTTAGAATTTGCTCAGGTTCATGATAATCTATATGGAACTAGTGTTGAAGCAGTTGAAGTTGTAGCCGATGCGGGGAAGGTAATATTAGTGCCTTAATCACCATGATCATATATGTGTTTCGTCTTGGTAATATCTCAGTGGTAATTTTTTGTTGGGATTCATCATCTGATCCTGCAGCAGATGAGCATAAAGTTTAAAACACGTGAAATAGGCATGCACCGTATATTTTTGAAATGGAATCATAGTTCATGGGCAAGAATTGAAGAAAACAATTGCTAACTGAAGCATGTTCTCATTTTGGTCATGCACGCCCCAATTATGGCTTAATCATACTTTTTTGCTCGTTAAAATTAAAGTAGTTTTCTCTTGATTGTTTCAATTGCAGAGATGCATCCTTGATATTGACGTGCAAGGAGCAAGGCTGGTAAGGGCCAGTCCCCTTGGAGCGACATTTATCTTCATCAGGCCACCTTCCTTCACAGAACTTGAGAACCGCCTTCGAGCTAGGTAAGCTTTGATCCACTTGAGATTATTTTTACTTACGTTGTATCGCACAGTTTTATAATTTCTAATTTAATAACTGCTAACAGGGGCACTGAAACAGAAGAACAGGTCCAAAAGCGACTCAGAAATGCTAAGGCAGAGGTTGAGCAGGGTTTATCTTCTGGAATATTTGATCATATTCTGGAAAATGATGATCTTGAAGAATGTTACCAAAATCTTAAGGTAATTAAATTCTCATCTTAGGGGTAATTGTTATATGCTGAGGAATTTAATTGGTTTTCTAGTTCATGATTATATTTCTTTGAGCCAAATTCTATGGAACTTAAGTGTAAAAATAATGATGTTATCAATGAGTAAACCCCACAATGGTTCAACCTGTGGTTTCTCCTTGTTTCAGAAACTCTTGGGTCTTGATGTAACCCCAGATCCATGTGGAAGTAAGTTGTTTTTTGTTCACGATTAACGCTTTATGCGAGTGCCCTTGCACACATCAATAATTCACGTTTCAGTTATGTATCAGTAGTTTTCCCGCATTTTAAAATCTATTTTATTATGCTTGCAGCACTCCCATCGTCACCAAGTTTGAGCAAGGATCATCATCTAGCAGCAACTTCAGTTGGTCAAGTTATTGTTGACTTTAACAACAGCAAGTAAGTTGTTCATCACAGACATCTGCAGTAAGTTGTTTTGGGGTAGAATGCTAATCCAAGTATATGTGAAACAGGTTTGTCCTGGACATGTCGTGTCTACGAGGAGGTGCCCCTGGGAGGACGAGAGGGGTAAAATTGAACCCTTTGTCCAATTCTGGCAACCAGACAGACTAAGCACATCAGTTAACCCATATGAAAAACAATTCAAACCAATCTGCTAACTTTTGATGAAGATGAAAAATTTAATTTCCCTGTTTTAAACGGTCGGGGCCTTCATAGAAAAGAGGAAAGAATTGTCATTTTAGCTTAGCAAAATTTTATCGATCATCTTCCTTCTGATATTTATAAATCTATTTCAATTGTAAACTCCAAGCTTGTGTCGGATGGGTTATTTGAGTTATTCAGGAAGAGAAGAATTACACTATATACTTGTGTATTATTTAGAAGTATTTGAGGGTTATAAAAGTGTTGTCTGTGGCTGTGATAATGTGGTGGTTAGATTTGGAATCGTTGCTCTTGCCTCTGAAGTTGATATGCATCGGTGTTTAACCGAAGGTCTTCTAATTATAGCTTAAAGACTAGATCAAAAAACACCTTATCGCGGCTAACATTAGATCGTGCTTGTTTTTAGTCTAATTAAATCAAGCTGATCGAACCATTTTAACCTTGAACGTGCTTGTTTCATCGATCCAAGCTATACGATTTAAATGAAAATAATTGTATAAACTCAACATAGTGACTAGCTTTATCGGTTGCCCATGTCATACGTTATTTTTTTCCATAAAATTAAGGAATGACCCAAACTGTACAGTTCGTAACACATTTGATAATAGTAAATAAGGTAATGTTTCGGATAGACATTAAGTTTTATGAAATAGAAAGACTTAGTTGATTTTGATAATTCGACGGTAACGATCAAAATTAGTTTTTAATAAATTGGCCGGTTGGATTTGCAAAAAATCATAGTAGTTGAGTTTGACAGTTTATTTAGAAATTAAATTACATCTGTTGGATTATGTAATTAACGACTGAAATCGTAATCAATCGTTATCTCATAAAAATGTATTTATACTTCTTAAACTTTTCATAAATTAATATTATATTAAAACAAAGATATTTTCAATCGAGTACATTTGAGACATTTTCCTAGGCATTGCCATTAGGCCCTGGGCCGAAAAAAGCCAACGGGCCGGCCCGAAGCCCATCCAAGCCCAACCCTGTCGAGCCCATTTGGGCCCGGCCCACCGGCCCGACCTATTGGCCCATCTCGCAAAGCCCGACCTTACCGTACTAATATTTCGAACAATGAATAGTGGAATAAATATAAAAAAGTCATAATATATAATATATTTTACAAACTCTTTAAATTCAACATTTATATGAATTTATTTATATATTCTTATTTTCTAAATTAATATTTTTTCTATTGAAGTCGTATTATCTCAATATATTTAAAGATATATTCATTTGTTCTCTGAACTTTATCTGATTCTGTTATAATAAACCTTAAAAATACAATAAAAATGAGTTAAAAAATAATGTGACATAAAAAATATCTTTTAAAAATTGTATTTCAATTATTATGTATTTTTTATTATTTAAAAATTATTTAAAAATTATATTTTAATTAAAATTTGAAATTTGAACAGGCTTGTGGGTTGGGCTCGGGCTTCATTATTTTTACCAAGCCCGGCCCGGCTCGATGAATAGTGATAGGCCGTAAATATTAGAACCGGGCCGGGCTCGGGCTTCAAGTTTTGGGCCGGGCTGGGCCGGATCGAATGGCATTGCCTACATTTTCCTACTAGAATCAAAATCAAAATTAAAACAAAATACTAATAAATCAGAAAAGTACAAATAAAGGAAGAAGCGCCGGCTGGCTGTTTCTGGTATCATCACCAACACTCTCATCTCATCTAACCATCTCTCTTTAGATTCCTTCAACCATGTCGGAAGCCAACACCGAAAACCCTCCCAACCCCAACCCCTTCGTTTCTCTACTTCAAAATCTCCGCCTCCCTAATCCCTTCCTCCCTCCCGCTGATCACAAACCCCCACCCCCACCTGACGCCGACAAACCCGATGTCGTCAAATTCGCCGATCCTACACCCGCCGTTCCTCCTCCCTTGAAGATTGAGTCTGATGAGTCTGCGCAGAGCTCCGCTGTCGTTTGGCAGGTTCGCCGTTTTCTTTGCTAGTTTTTGAATTTGATTGGATTCGATTCAAATTGTTGAAACCCTAACTTTTCATATTAAAATCAGACTCATTGCTCGTTAATAGTTTCCTTGTGGTTTTCATGTTTAAAGAATTCTTAATTTTTGTGAAAAAGTTTTCAAATTGGTGTAATTTGATTCAAATTGAACTTCTATATCAATATGGAGTTCAAATTTGAAACTCTTTGTATTAGTCTTAGCATGATGTTTTCAGTGTTGTTGAATGTTCCAATCTTGGTTATAATGTTTGTACGGTAGCTGCAAAGTGAAGCGGCGAGTGTGTATTGTTACAGACTAAGTATTAGAGTCATAGATTTTATTTGATCAGGATTCAAAGGTTTTATGAAACTCGGGTGAGTGGATTCTTAAATATGGACTTAAAATTATGAACTTTGCAAGATTGATTGTGCGGAATCAGGATTTGATATGAATGGCTGTTAAAATGGCAGCTCGTGAAAAGCTAAGCAAGATGCAATCATCAATTGGTTGAGATTGAAAGATATCCTTGTGTTTTGTCTTCATTCACCAACATAGCATATACAATCATACTCCCTCCGTCTCATTATGAGTGTCACATTTCCTTTTTGGGTGTCCCAAAATGATCTTCTCATTTCCTAGAATAGAAACTTTTCTACCTCTACATTTATACCCTCTTTCATACTTTTTATCTCACTCATTCTCTTTCTTACTTTTTATCTCACATTTTTCAATTTTCTTAAAAACCGTGAAAGTTTTCAAATGGGACACTCAAAATGGGACGGAGGGAGTATCATTTTTGGTAATTCCTTCTTATAGAAAACTGATTAGACTGGCCCTGAATATTCTATCATTGTCGTTCAGCCTAGATGATCAGTATATACAGGAGAAAATTTACTCATTTTGTCAAGTAAATAAATGAATGCCTTAGTAATTAGTTGAGGTGCATTTACAGCACGATGCCGTCATACTCTTAATATTCATGTTTGTGAATTTTTTTCTGATTCTATGCAAACTGTTCCTTTAAAATGCTAGTTTTGTCCTTGGTCAATAGCATAGTAATTCCCTATCATTATACTCTCCAGGTCTATGCTCTTGGCGGATACCTACTTGCAAGGTGGATATGGGGAAAATGGAAAGAGAGGCAGAATGATAAAAAAGATCAACCATCCAGCGATAATATATCTCCACCACCTAATAATTAGTGAGCTGCGTCCCTTAATTATTGTAAATCTTTCTTCCCATGTCTGTTTTATGTGAAGCACAGTTATCATATACACTAAGATCCTGGCTTTCTCCTTCTCAATGAATCTCGCTTCCAGTTTCAGATACCTTTTTGCTCGATAAACTTACTGTATGTCTCAGCTCCCTGTGTTAATGTAATGAAATATTAATTGAGCTGCATTGATGATCATAATACACTGTCCATTAGCTGCGGTTCAAATTTTTACTCTTTTGGACCACGCAAGCAGCAGTATGACGGCAGAGGTTTAAGGATGAAGCTCGGAGGATGAGTAGCACAGGGATATGTAAATTGGGTTAAACTGTTTACTGCTTTTGTAGTAACTCTTGGATTTCAGTACCTGCTTCGACAGCATTTCAAATAGAGTAATCACATTATTTTCCATGCAACTCAAACATCAGAAACATAACAGCTTAGGAGAGCATGGGAATTGAAAGTCGCATAAATGAAGCAAACAAGACATCCATGAAGATTTGCACTTCCAGAGAATCATATTTACAAGAGATGTTTCTGCTACCTAAAGCCAAGACATTAACTGCAAGGAGCTCTTGAAACCAAAGTCATTTTGGGCGCTTCGTGTGTGAGGAGTGAGCAGCTCATCAATTTGAAGGGCTGTCCACTGTAATGACATTTGGATTCTTAACCAGCTCTGCACCATCTGCTGGGGTTGTAGTCTCTCCTGTTTCAGGTCTGCTTTCATCAGATGTGAAATGACCTTCCTGAATTGGACTCATATTTTGGCCAACGTGCATTCTTGTGGAGTACTGATGCCCACTAAAACAGTCATGAGAATGAGTATCGGCCGACTCCATTCCGTAGTGAGCTCGAGTGGGAGAACTAAAAATGGGCTGCATGAAACGTTTTTTCTCAGAATTCTCGCGCATTGACACTCGGCAAATAGGACATGTTGAATGCTGGCAAAGCCAGATGTCTATGCATGTTGCATGAAAGGAGTGCCCGCAGAAGGGGAGTATCCGTAATGTGTCTTCCTCGTGGTAATCTGCAAGACAAACTGTGCACCTGCCATACAAATACAACACGAGTTTTATATCATTTACAAGGGGATATCAGCATACGGAAAACAGACTGTTGCAATGAGTTTAAGAACTAAGTTTGTTTATATTCATTATTAAGTAAATTCATAGCATGTCGATCCATAAAGATCCTAAGGCAAGTCCACTGATTTAGTTCATCAGGACATGGCCGAGCAGAAAAGTACATAAAATATCCACAAGAATCAGGCTTAAATCCTGATAGTGATACCTCCAAAACTGTAGTATGGCTAAAAAGAAATGCCACTTTTTTGTAGGGATAATTCATATTGACAACCTTTATAAAGTAAGGCAAACCATTTATATCATCATTGTCAATCATCAAAAAATTTCCATTTCTGTATTAAATATCAATCAAGTAAATTAATACAAATTGAAATTTATAAAACCAACGATCCCCACAGTAAGACAAGCTGTGTCCCCATTTGTAACAAAGCTATTGTTTTTTGGGACAAAAACTGGGATGACCAAAGTGTTACTAGCCTTTTTGAAAGGATGCATAAAGGACACACATGTAAATGAAGGTGGTGCCTTGACCGCCTGTGAAAGAAAAACTCACCGAGGGTCGCTTGCTTCCTTGAAAAACTCATCCTTGTATTTCTTTGTCGGGAAATTGGCAACACCAACAGTTTCAACCCCATGTAAACCTCGCTCCAGCTGTTTCAAATAAAGAAAAAAATCACGACTTTTGACACCAGCACACACTTAGAACAGTGAAACTACACTGAAACATCCATTACATTCATAAAGGTTAAGTTTACGGATTGGGAGTCCCACATAGATAATCTAAGCCATATCCAAAACAAACAAGTACAATTTGACTTCAAAGAACGATCTTTTATTATAATCCAATTACACAAGTTTTCATTTTGTTTCTTGGTGACTAGACAATCCAATTGAATATATGTTAACAATCACTCCAGATATGATCAGTAAAGAACCATAAAACATCAAACAAAGTTCCGTTTTTTGGTACAATCATACATATGCAGATATGAAGCGAATCAGTACAAGAGTAAAATAAGTGATATTAGTTGGGGGAAATGGATGCTCACCAGAGTGAGATCAGATCTCAAAGATAGCCTGGAGGTGTTGAGGTGGATCCGGGCACAGATCAAACGAGTGCAGACAAAGACAATGAACAAAGTGCTGACTACAAACCCTATAACTGTCATTACCAAATTAATCCCAGCAGACATCATACCCTATAAAAAATCTATCAATTTCAAAACCCTAACAATTTCCAAAAAACACTCCCAAAGCTACAACTGCTGTTTCATCATGATGATGAGAGTTTTAAACAAAAACCCATCTGGGGAAATAGAGAAATATGAGCTTGAGAATTTAAGAGGTGAAGTTTGACTAGTGGCATGGTGGTGAGTGTTACTGTATATGTGTAGATTTGACTTAGAGAGGAGGAAAAGGGATCTGGGGAGTCAAGTTCAGACTGGGTGTGGTGTGGGAGAGTGGAATCCAAAATCCAAATCTGGATCAGATGAGGGAAGGAAGACTAGCAAACAAGTCTCCAACTTGACAGAGTGCTGAAGCCTGAAGGTTTCATATGTATTTTATTTTTTCATCATTTTATTATCATAATTTATTCAACTAAAAGTTTAACTAATATCATTGACACAATAAGCACAGGTAACACTGTGCTGCAAGTGCTAGTAAATGTAAGGGAAAAGATTGAATGAGACGTATAAATTTTCGTGAGATAGTGAAATACAATTTCAACTGTTGATTATTAATAATATAACAGATGAGATATAAGCTCAAAATAATCATCAAATCCAACCGTGCTGTGTTTTTTTTGCAAATCAAACATCCAATTTATTTAAAAATCAGTTTAGTCAAAATAATTTTATAAACAGTTAAGATTAAGTCGTTCCGTTCCGTCTCACCATTTTATTCCCCATTTTCTACTTCACAAACGTTCTCGTTCTTCTATCCACTCAAATTGACTTTCTCTATTATTTTTAGGATTCATATCACTTTCCAAATAATTTCTTCCTATCAAAAAAGGATAATTTGTTATCCATATAATGATCTACAAATTTGGACAATGATTATAAAATATGTAGTGGCATTTGTAGGCTGTGAAACATAGTTTCATTTGACAATATTTAAATACTCTCTTTGTCACTTTGGTTAATGATGCCGAAAAATTACGTATGGAATTTTGGAGTCTACTGATTATCTAATTTAGAACTGCCTTAGTGCCAACTGCCAATAGTGGGCACTGGGAATCGTCCTCAGTTTGACCTGTAAATAATAACCACTTGATCGGGTCCAACTATATGATGTGATTTAGATGCTTTAACAAGTTAACAAATTATTAGGGATCATATGATCCTTGATTAAATAGCTTTTAGGGCAGTACTGACCCTAATCGGCTCTCAATGTGGCACTAACTCAATCCTTTTCTAATAAGAGTAAAAAAAGTCTTCACCTAGCTTACACCCTGACTTGACCTATCCCAACTCCAGTGTTTAATATATTATATTAATAGTATGTGATACGGGTTCAGATAGCGCCGTATGTAATCTAGTAATCACCGGTACTTCGGAAAATCATATTGTGAAATTCAAGCATCAAATGAGGGATATTTCCAAAATGAGTGACCTTTGTTTATTGATTGACTAACTTGGCATAGAAGTTCAACAAACAACAAATGGTATTTCATTTTCTCAAGAAACATATGCAAGATAGATTGTCAAAAAATGTGGCATGGAAGATTGCAATCCAACACAAACTCCGATGAAAGCAATGTAACACCCCAAATATGAAACATTAAAAACGGGTGTCACATCTGCCACACGTCAATTAAAATTCATATATGACGTGTAAGGCCTCAACCTTAAAAAATCTTTTTAATGATAATACTAAATTAAGATAAAATAGTAAATCAAAATGCTTACTCGAGTTTAGGAAATCAAAAATTATTTTACATTTTACACTACGCCCGAAAATGGCTTAAGGGACAAACTTTGAAGTAGTCACATTATATTTAGTCACGTAAGATACCTTATATGACTAACCTAATTAGTTAGTCACATGTATTATCTTATGCGACTACGCTGTAGCAACTGCCCAAGGCAAGTCACTTAATAGTACTTATGCGACTAATTTAATTGTGACTTACCAAACTAAGTCACATAAAGGTCCTTATGCGACAAGACTTTGGGTGACTTACCAAAGCAAGTCACGTAATGATTATTTTGAAAATTCAACGGACTAATTGTTGCACGACTGACATGATACTTGAATTTCGTACGGCACATTTATTGGTTTTCAACAACCAGATTATCCTCTTGTGACTTATTTAGACAAAGTTAGTCGCATAAAAGCATTTTTAGATCTCAGGTGCACAGGTTGCTGGGAACACGCGATTTCAGTTTGTAAACACACTTTCCATCTCTCCTCTCCGGCGATTTTTCAGTTTTTAAGAAGATTGATGCCTTAGACATCATCTAAACTAGGAAGGAGGTGGTGCAAACACCAAATTAAAAGGTAAGACACATATAGGAACAATTTTTTACATATGAGCTTTTCATTTCCTTTGTGTTTAAGTGCAAAACGAAATTCATTCCTTTTCCACCATTGTTGGAGTACTAATTCGTGTGGTATTTTGTTTACATTGTAGCTATTTTATTTTGCATTTTATGTAGGAAAAGTTATGGACAAGAGTTGGATGTCGTTGGGAAGATGGGAGACAAGGTACTTGGTGGGCATTAGAAGTTTCATAGAGTTTGTGAGAGTTAATTCGTCCGAGGATACTCACTTATGTCCTTGCAAGCAATGTAGATTGTGCAATGCAAGAGTGACGTTAGATCAAATGTATATTCATTTGAATGAATATGGTATAATGCATGATTATACAACATGGACATATCACGGAGAAGTTTCTAACCGTCCATCAATGTACCAAATGCGGCGTGAATATCTTAAAAAGAAAAAGGAACAAATGAGCATTCATAGAGGTGGGAGTAGTAGTTGTGCAAATCATGCAATTGAAATCATCAATGATGCATTTCCTATTAGACATGTGCATGAGACGAGGGGAGGAGAAATTAGTGATACAAATACTCAAGTTGAAAATGCTCAATTTGATGATGCAACTTATGATATGTATCAAATGCTTGTTGTGGAAGCACAAAGTTCGATTTATGAAGGTAGTGACAAGAATATTTTGGAAACCATATT
Organism: Sedum album; assembly: GCA_006409495.1. Taxonomy (NCBI): domain Eukaryota; kingdom Viridiplantae; phylum Streptophyta; class Magnoliopsida; order Saxifragales; family Crassulaceae; genus Sedum; species Sedum album. The sequence continues at coordinate 50,541 of QZGG01000188.1, read as the reverse complement.
AAAAGCAATGCAAGCGAAGGTTGACAGTGGATGGTCCGACAAGAGCTTTAATGATCACTTGAAGCTTACAAAAGATTTGCTTCCTTCTCCAAATAAATATCCTAGTTCATACCGAGATATTAAGAAACTTTTGAAGGGTTTGGACTTGGGTTATGAATCTATTCATGCATGTGAGTATGGGTGCATCCTATTCTACAAAGAATATGAGAGCTTTGATTGTTGTCCGGTGTGCGGTGAATCACGATATATGAAAGAACAAGGGAGTAGTAAAATTCCAAGAAAAGTTGTACGATATTTTTCGTTAACTCCTCGATTAAAGCGGCTTTATATGTCTCCATACATAGCAAAAGAGATGAGATGGCACGGTGAGAGGATTGCTACCGACGGTGATATTAGGCATCCTTGATGGAGTTGCTTGGAAGGAATTTGATTATCAATTTCCTAATTTTGCTTCAGAGATTCGCAATGTAAGACTTGGCCCGATGGGTTTAATCCATTTGGGGTAGCGGGTGTTTCTTATAGCACTTGGCCGGTTGTTATGCCTTACAATCTACCACCATCATTGTGTATGAAAAAAGAGTTCAACATTCTAGCTTTGTTGATTTCGGGGCCTAAATCTCCAAAAAAGTGTTTGAGCGTTTTCATGCGTCCTTTAATCGACGAGTTGAAACTTTTATGGGAGGATGGAGTTCGTACATATGATCGTCACATTGGGTCATTCTTTACAATGAAAGCGGCTGTGATGTGGACCATTAGCGATTTTCCTGGTTTAGGAATGTTGGGAGGTCATACGACACAAGGATACAAAGCTTGTCCGATATGCTTGGATGAAGTGGATGCTACATATTTGGTTTCGACTATGTCATATCAAGGGCATCGAAGGTGGCTCCCTGATCAGTGTTAGAAATGTCTATTTTAAGCCCCTACTTTTATGCTTATTTCATATGATTATAACATAAAATATATTACTTTTGATACTTTGATTGATGTTTCAGGTCAAAAGCACGATTCCAGCTTTACGAAGGAGCATAAATGGAAATATGAGGAAAAGCACGTGAATTCGGCCTAAATCAGACGTAATTGGAAGCATTTCTGTAATTCTTATACCGAGTGCACTAAAGTACCTGACCCGAGCAAAACAGCCGAAGACTCATGTTACTCGACCGAGTAAATATGATGCTCGAGCAAGTTGTCACGTGACCAAGACCCTTCGTGTGGATTAGCTCATTAACTCGAGTGATTCAATACAAGAATTAATGCATGAAGATAAGCCAAACCTTTCATTCCACTCGAGGATTAAATGCAAGAAGATAAGGCTTAACTCTACATTTACTCGGCCAATTATGAAGGAAGTTAAGGCAAGACTTCTCAAGTCACTCGAGCCCTTTGATTGATCAATATATAAACATCACAAGACACTCAAAGAAGGGCGGCTGCTGCTGCCCGAGCTACCTAAGGGGGCTGAATAAAGTGATTGAGTCTAGTCGAGTAAACCAAGTGAAGAAGAAGAAGATACCCGAGAGAGATCGGAAGACCGTGTGGATTATAGAAGTTTTGTACTCGAGATAACGAGGAGAATAGCAGCAGCATTGGAGCTCGACCGTGGATCATCAATCACTGAGAATTTCTAAACTTTACTCTTGTTTTATTTACAATCGTTTTACTTTCAACCGTTTGATCATGTTTGCATTATCACTCGAGATGAGTGAGTAGTTTCCTTATGATAGGGATTTGATGAATCTCTAATGCTTATGAATAACTTGAACATGATTATTTAATTTATATGAATCAATTCTTGTATGACAATTGTGTGTGTTGAATCATACCCGAGCTTTATCTTCATAAATTAGGTGTCCTGACAAAACATCTAGAAGAGTAGGTCGGAGTAGTATTTTCTAGGGAAGGACCGGGAGGTGAACTTAGAATATTTTAGAATCAATACAACTATTAGATCGAGTATATTAGCAAAGCGGGAGCAGCGAGTATATTTGGTGCATGAATGTATTAATAAGCGTATTTGGACAGATTAGTGAAAACACCGGGAGGAATGAAGCTAGTCGAGTAGATGTTTACGTGCGAATCTAACACGGGAGTGAGGATTCGTATGCTAATGCTACTCAGTCTAAATTCTATAATATAAATCTAACACGGGAGTGAGGATTTATATTATCATATAACTATACGTTCTAAATTAAATTGTCATCGAGGAGGAAATTCATAACTATAATATAAATCTAACACGGGAGTGAGGATTTATATATCTTGTTTGAGTGAAACCATAAGTATTAGTGGAGGATTCTCATCCTTGTCATAGTTTTTAATATTTGATAACAAATCCTTGTCATAGTATTTGATAATTTGATAATGAAACCTTTTCTTGAAATGGTGCCTTTGAAATAAATAAAACACTTAAGAACTAAATTGAAAGCTAGTAATTGAGTGTAGAGGATTAAAAGCTAGTAATCGAGTTTGAAATATAACTTGACTCCACTGTTCCCTTGGGTTCGACACTAGGTCACCCCTAGTTCTATAAATTCTTTTGAGTTGCGTGTTTGGAATGTTTATCAACTAAATTGCAACACGTCACTCCCTAAAAATCACGCTTGGAGAAAAGCATCTCATAGATTTAATGGGAGGGTAGAGATGAGGGATCCTCCACGTTTGAAGGATGGAGAAGAGATATTGCATGAGGTATTGCAGAATGATTATCGAGTACTTAGTTTACATCCAAATTATACGTCGATGGGAGCTACAGAGAAATTATGTTGGACACATATAACAATTTTCTACGAATTACCTTATTGGAAGTCCTTTAGACAACCATACTCGTTGGATGTCATGCACATTGAGAAAAATGTATTCGATAATATTTTTGGTACCATTCTCGAGATTGAGGGAAAGACAAAGGATGGTCCTAATTCGAGGTTGGCTTTAGAAAAACAAGGGGTTAGGCCACATCTTTGGTTAAATCAAAAGACATCATCATCAAAGAAGTCAAAAATACCTAAAGCAGATTATGTTGTGACTTCGGATGCAAGACAAGAAATACTTGCATTTATTAGAGATGCAAGGTATCCGTGTGGCTATGCTGGAAGTTTGAAAAGTAAAATCAAGATTGAGGATAAAAGACTCACGATTGTCATGTGATGCTCCAAAGACTTCTTCCTGTGTTTATTCGAGAATATCTACCTTTTCATGTCGTAGACCCACTCATTGCATTGTCCAAATGGTTTCAAAAGTTATGTTGCCAGGAGTTGAAGACACTATAGATGAAGGATGACATAGTTGTGATTCTTTGCAAGTTTGAGAGGATTTTCCCTCCTCATTTCTTCACAATAATGGTTCATCTAATGATACATCTTCCCGATCAAGTATTATTGAAAGGTCCAGTAAATTATAATTGGATGTTCCCTATTGAAAGGTATTTGGAATAATGATACTACATATACGATTTCAAATATATTGATTTAAATTCATAACTTTATTGTTTTATTGCAGACAATTAGGTCACTACAAAAAGTCCGTTAGGAATACACGATATCCGGAAGGATGCATTGCAGAGCAGTACATTGTACAAGAATGTGTGACATTTTGCAAGCTTTATATAAATTCGTCTCATACTCCCATGGATTGTAGTATACAAAGTCCAAGCTCATTTACAATTTCGGTATTTTCCAATTTGATCAAACCGGATGGATATATGCGAAAAGTAAGCTTGTCCTCAAAGGAAATTAATATTGCCCATTGGTGTGTGATGGAAAATTGTGAAGAAGCTAGATACTTCATAGAAGCACACAAGACACAATTTTGGGATTTGTATCCTAATGCTTCTAATGACGATCGGATTAGTCATTTTCATCCATATTTCCTAAATTGGGTGAGTTTTGCTTTTCAAATATAAGTTGATGTTTGTTTATAATGTTTTACTATGTTTATTTTTTATTTGAAAGTAGCGTTCTAATTATTAAATTATTTCCTAAATTTTATGTAGATACTTTCGTTGAAGGAAGAATACGAGAGGCTCTCACCACGCTCAAAAAGAGATTCATATTATTCTCGGGAATTACACATTTTAGCTCGATTGCCACTTAAGCACTATTGTTACTCTCATTGCTATGTCAACGGCGTCAAATATGTTATTTGGGAGCGTGATCGAAAATTACAAACACAAAATAGTGGAGTAATGGTGGAGACGGATGATGCAACTTACTATGGCATTCTTCAGAATATTATTGAGTTGAAGTACACGGATGAAATGAGCGGTGGTTTTTCAATGTCAATGGTTTAACACGGATCCAAAAGACAATCGAAGTACCAAAGTTGATCATGGACTTCTATCAATTGACACATCTACTAGTTGGTATGAGGACCAACCTTATTGTCTCGCAACTACGGCTAGACAAGTTTTTTACTTAGACGACCCAAAGGCGGGTGGAAATTGGAAGGTGGTAAATATTGTTAACCATAGAGGAACTTATAGTCATAGTTCACTTGCAAGGAATGAAATGTTCATACGACCACAAGATGATCCCGAACCATATCAAGAGATAGAGCCTACACATGTTTTCGATCAAGTTGTAAACGAGGAAGAAAATGAGGATGATTCATGCAACGACCCATGTGAAGAAGATCAAGAAGAAGAAATACCGAAAGTGGTGGAAGCATATGAGGATCATTCAAGTGACGATGAATATGAAGAATCTTTTGAGGAGGATGAGGATGATCAAGATGAAGACCAAGACTTGGATGATAACCCATAAAAATGTATTCTACTTAAAACATGTGTTGTTCAAATGTTGAAGGATAGTGACTTTGTAGTAATGCATGAAGGATTGTAGTATTGTTCTGTTTGTATTGATGCAGGGATGCGTTCTGAGTCGAGATGGTTGTCTGCTATTTTTTAACATACACGATTACTCGCATGACTTACTTTGACCAAAGTTAGTCACCAGTGTTGTACGAAAATTACTCGAATAATATGTGGTTACGTGACTTATTTACTCTATGTCAGTCACTTAATTGCTCTAAATTTAGGCGGGATAATTTCGGGATAATTTCGGTGAAATGGGAGGGAACCACGTGGCTCTTTTGGGATTTACGTGTCGATGTTAGATGTAAACTTCTGATTTCATCCTACGGTCCATATTTCTCTATCGGAAATTACACATTCAACCTAACTTTTCACCAAACCCTAACATCACTACTGCAACCTCACTCAACTCTCAATTCCTCTGTCGCCGACTACCTGACGAAGCTCAATTTCCATCAGGTATGAATCTCTACTCTCAATTCCTTGGTTTTGATGTTTATAGTTATCTGACCATGTGTGTGTCTTGCAGGAATGGCACCCAAGAAACGAAATTTGAATGAGATTAAGGAGAGGATGAACCTTCGCTCACCTTCAGTTAGGCGTCCTCCAGCTACTCTCAGCCCTACGCCGCTGAAAACCAAACGACCGCCTACCAAACAACCTCCTGCCAAGCGACCTCCGACCAAACAACCTCCTGCCGCGCATGTCCTTCCCAAACCTACTGCACCTGCTGTCGTTCCCAACCCAAGTAAAAACCCTACTGCACCTGCTGTCGTTCCCAACCCAAGTAAAACCCTACTGCACCTGCTGTCGTTCCCAACCCAAGTGAAACCCTACTGCACCAATTGTCGTTCCCAACCCAAGTGAACCTCCTACTGCACCTGTCGTTCCCAACCCAAGTCAAAATCCTACCAAACAACCTCCTACACAACCTGTCCTTCCCAAGCCAACCCAAAATCTGCTTAGTCCACGTATAAGTCCTTAGATGCAACAAGTAAGTTTGCATCTCGCCCAAACACATTCATTGGAAAAAGTCCACCTAAAAAACTAAAAGACTGCCCCCTCAACCATTCCATCCTCAGTGCCACCACAAGTTCCAACACCACAACCTGAGAAGTCTGGACCACTGCCACCACAACCTCAGATTCAACCAATCAGGTCAAGAACTAGTTCTGCACCACCGCCGCCTCCTATTATCGATCCTGCCCCTTCCGGTTCCAGCTGCTAGTGTGACATATGAGCACACAGAGGATTCTCTACCTGAGACAGTAGAAGGTGGCCCCTCTGAAGCTCGAGACATCCATTTGAGCATAAGATGCAGCAATGAGGACATAATAAGTGAAGGTATTATTTTGTTTAAGGTTTATTATAATTAATGTTTCAAAATTAGCACTAGACAATAACTGAATTTAATACACTTTTGTAGGTGAAGGGGGGACAAAGAAAAAGAGAGGAGTTAACACCGGGAAGAAACTGCACGACCTAGTTGCAACTCTAAAGCACCCTCTGAAGCTCGAGAAAGCTGTAGGACATAACGGTCCCTCAAACTATGAGTATGGAAGTCTGATGTCCCATGAGATAGGAAGAATTGTACGTGAAAAAATACCAATGCTTGCACCAAGTTTCCATGAATTGGATTTCTCAGAGTCCTGGGATGTTTTGATCTTCAATTTGGAAGTTTTTCAATTTTTCTTCTTTACTTTATAATAACAATAATATATTGTAATGTGTTTTGTGTAATTGTGTTTTCAGCCTACTTTGTTATTGACCACACCGATGACTGGTTGTGTAATTTCATCGAAGAGAAAGCAAGTTTGCGGTACAAAAACTGGAAGTCAGAATGTAGGAGGCATTGGCTTGATCATAAGGATAAATTCCTTTAGAAATTTCTTGGACGACCAGAACAGTGGATGTGGTTGCATAATCACTTTAGCACACCAGAAAATGAGGTGATGATGTTATCGAATTTTATAATTATCAGTTACGTGTCCAATGCAGCTTTTACTATTCATTGACTGTTTTTACGACCATGGCAGGCTATTAGTGAAAAAAGAAGAGACGCTAGAAAAGTACCTGGTCGAGCTAACCATCATTCTGGTAAAGTCCCGTTTGGCCAGCGTGCGAGAAGTTTGCTGAATCTGGAAGCCATGCACCATTGATAGATGTATATGAGGAGGTATACTCCAAAGATCCCACTGGAGCTGCTAATGCGGTAATTGTTTCTAATGCGTACAGTATCTCATTTGGAAATTGTGTGTACTGGTTTTTGCTTGGTATTGATTATTATTTGCTAAATTGTTTGTTCATTCTTTGATTGGAAATTGTGTGTAACTGAATGTTGGTAACTATTATCTATCAAGTTCAATAATATACATTGTATGTGCTGCGGTCAGATAATTTGCAAAGTACTGTTAATATTTTCAATGCCTGATTTTTGTTGTAAAGCGATGTACATTGGTTATGGTTATTGGTTATGATTTCTGTGGTCAGATACATTGTATGTTGTGGTCAGATAATTTGCAAAGTACTGTTAATATTTTCAATGCATGATTTCTGTTGTAAAGCGGTATAGTTGGTTATGGGTATTGGTTGGTTTATTGATTCTGTTGTAAAGCGATGTATATTGGTTATGGTTATTGTTATGATTTCTGTTGTAAAGCGATGTATATTGGTTATGGTTATTGGTTATGATTTCTGTGGTCAGATACATTGTATGTTGTGGTTCTTTTTTCACTGTTGTAAAGCGATGTTTATTGGTTATGTTCTGTTAACATTATACAATCTGCTTTCTTGTTTTCATTTAACTGTATCTATTGGTTATGTTCTTCGTAGGCAAAGATGAAGGAGAAAGTGAATGAAATGCTTGCTAACCAGGATGAAGATTCAAGTGTGGTCAATAATCCACTCGAGGTTGAAGATCAGCTTCATATTATCAAAGACGTTGTTCCCCAAAAGAAAGGAACAATCATTTCTGGAGTTGGCAGGACAGTCAGACGCCCTCCACTCCCTAGAGGAGGTTCAAGAATCCAGAAGACGAATACTATGTTGCTGTCCAAGGTCTCTACTTTAGAGGAAAGAATCCGAATTCTGGAGGAACAACAAAGAGGAGGTTCATGCGCTGCTAGCAATGCTTCGGATGGGGCAAGTCTCACATGAAGGTTAATGTTTTGAGACTTAAACTTTTATGACTTTTTGGATCTTGTGCTCAGTGCAAGATTATGTATGTTTTGTAAGACTGCTTGAACTTTTTGTGAGCAGCAAACTATGTGAATCTTGTAACTTTTGTTGCAGCAAATTTCATTTCAGGGTTTATGATGTGTATTAATATCGTCTGCTATGTAAGTTCATTTGGTAAACATGACATTTGCTTGTCCCATATGTGGAGTCAAGTGACTAATTAGAATGACACTACAAATTCAACGCGACAAACAATTTGTTGATGTCGAAAGTCACAAAGTAGTTTATGCGACAAACAAGTTTATAAAGCAGAAAGTCACAAAGTAGTTTATGCGACAAACAAATTTATAAAGCAGAAAGTCACAAAGTAGTTTATGCGACTACCATGACCTGACATTTGTAGTCACAATTCATAGTAAATGCGACACCGAATTTCCTATTTTCAAGTCACGCTTCATACTTTATGTGACATACACAAATTTGTAGATCACCTTATATGACTCGTACTTATGCGACACCTTTATTTTTTGTCGCAAAAAGGGGGTACTATAAGCGACTAACTTACTTTGAGTTAGTCATGTAAAAGTTATGCGACAGGGTTTACGCGACTTACCTTATGTGACTTACGGCAAATCACAGAAGTCATGGTGTGACTAATACCATAGTTACGCGACTCTTTAGGTAGTGTCGCGTAAGGGTGTTTTCTGGCGTAGTGTTAGTTACTTGCGCATCTCTCATTCCAAATATCCCAAGATAATGTTAATCTTCTACATCTGTAAACAAGGTATGGAAATGAGTGAGTTCCACGGCTCAAAAAGTAATATACGCCCATACTAGTCGAATAAAAAATAGAAGAAAATGTCTAGCAATGTGAATTATAACGGAAAGCTCGGAAATTCAGAAAATGAAAGATCATAAGACTTAAACTGGTTTATGGATCTGGCAATCTAGAATGACTCTACAATTTCAACATACAAGCCTGCGGTCCCAGGACACTATCCCTTCCCGTAGAGCAACTTGAATGGTAGCAGATTGAGAGCATCTAGAATCAAGTCACTTGAATACAAGTGATACGAGTTCAATAATAACTACCTTGACCGAATACTCATATTCATGACACAAGGAACGGAGTGCAGTTTCAACAAGAAAAATGTACAAGCTCGAATATCGAAAATGATGTTAAACAAGAATAACTAGAACAGACATACATCACTTACCTCGAGGTCCATCATACTCAAACAAGCACAAACAACAATTATTAACCACCTACATTCATCATGAAAATCAAATACTATATGTACAAGTCTTCTTAATCAAGCAATCAAAACAAACACAAATTTTCATAAAAATATAACATGTCAATTTTTCTGCATTTTCATATCATATACTCAAACTTTGAAATACCATATCTTTCTACTTAAAATGAACTAGCATATGATCTATATCATTCTGGAACGCTTATTTCACATAGAATATGATAACACTTTACAAATGTCAATTTGCCTAGCAAATTCACGTGTTACAAGCTCACAAACCTTGCTGCAGAAATTATCCTAAGGCATAAACATAATTTGGCAGATTCTGCCTATACATTTGAAATTAAATATAAAATAATATAGAACGAAACAAATCTATATTTTATACGAAAGTGAAGTTCTTTTTGTATAGTACATTTTAGCATTTCGAATCACATAAATTGGACCATCTAAACTCATGTTATGCTATGTTGAGATCTAGTCAACAAGTTGGCCTAATCTCAATTTTTCTGCAGATTTCAGGATAACATGACTACTTCAAAATTCAATATCTTAATATTCAAAATGAATCTTACTGCGAGATATGGTTTGTTACAAAACTTATCACATCTAGAATATCACAAAATTAAGAGTTACTCAATTTGAATATCAGAAACAGAAGTTACATTGATTTCAAAATCAGCTGATGAACCTGACTTTTCATCAAACATAAACAAACATCAAACAACATACCTTATCAATTCTGCATTATCGCAAAACCTTGAACATGCTTAGCCGTCACTCATCAAACTCATTTTTTTCCATTATCACCACTTCACTCTAACGACGTAGATATGAAAAGAGGAGAATATAAACAATTAACATTTACTTCTAAACCTTTCATTGCATATTCTGAATTAATGAATCCTTATCCTTTTAAATTTTCCATTTATTATTTTCTTAAAAGTTTAAAACCTAGTTATTACTAGCAAGGCTTAAGTTAAGCAAGCAAAGCTCTTCACCAACAGTAGACAAGACATTGTACAAATCATTGTCGGAAGTTTGAGGTGCCTTATTCACACAAGTCCGGATTTGTGCTACTCTTTAGGCATACTAAGTTGTTATATGGAGAATCCAACAACTGAGCATATGGCAGCAGTGAAACATGCTAGATTTAAAATTACATGCGCAGCGGAAACTTCTTCAGATCTTAATCCTAGTATAAATCCATAAGCCATTAACAATAAATGTATAAACGCGTATACCTGAATTCATGTTAGCATCTTGATATTACCTTGACGAAGTTAGGTCTTTCAGTCTATCTGTATGATCTTTGTTTGCCAAATACTCTGAGAGTGAGTAATTGAGATTCGGATACGTTAGATTGGGGACCCTACCCATATTTATACATAATCAAAGATCATGTTTGAAAAGCCTGACTCCTCCTCTCAAGGGGTACATACTATTCAAAAGGCATCTACACACATTAATGTACCGATCCCATGATTCATGTATTTTTACCCTAAGTGAACAATGTAAATTGATCACCTTGATTTGACTTTACTTAAATGAAAGGTAATGTACATTTGAGTGTTTACATAGTGACCCCAATATTATAATAAAACACATATTGAGGTACATCAAGAGAATGATTAACTGGGGTTGTCAGTATGAGAGAAAGAAAAAGGAAGAGATACGACTTATTGGATATAACGACAGTGACATTGCCGACGATGTTGATGATCGGAAGAGCACTACCGGAGTTGTATTTTTTATGGGTTGTAGCCTACAAGTTGGTTGTCGCAAAAGCAAAAGGTGGTTGCGTTATCATCTTGTGAAGCTGTGTATATTGTAGCGACATCTGCATCTTGTCAAGGAGTGTGGTTGGATTGTTTACTTACTGATCTCATAAGCCATTTTACTGACAAAGTTTTATGCAATACTGATAACAAGTCTGCCATCTAGATCTTTATGCAAAAATCCATTCCATCACGACAGAAAGTAAGCACATCGATACTTGATTTCATTATATATGGAGACTAAAGTGTGTGGGGATGGAAAGATTATAGTTCAGCATATAAGTACGAATGACCAGCTTGCTGACATCCTAACCAACCATTGGGGAGACCTGTTTGGAGATACCGGTCAAAGCTCAGGTTTGCCTGAGCCGCCGCTGCTGAGAACGAAACAAGAGCCGGGTAACCTAATTCAAATACAGGGCAATTTCGTAAGATGTAAATATACAGGGGCGAGATTGTAATTATTAGAAAATATAGGCATATGTTGTAATTACCTGAAACTGAGCAACTTTCTTATAACAGACATTGCTTCCATTTTCATTCAATCAATCAATTTTATTTTTTGCAATTCATCTCCTCCGCTTTGACTCCCGCGTTCTTATCAGAGTTCTAACGACGTTCGATCATTGATTTCTACATGGTATCAGATGTGGCTGACGTCGATCTAGAGCGATATTGTAATTATTAGAAAATATAGGCAGATCTTGTAATTACCTGAAACTGAGCAATTGTCTTACAACAGACATTGCCTCCATTTTCATTCAATCAATTTCATTTTTCTTCAATTCATCTCCTCCGCTTTGACTCCTGCGTTCTTGCCGGAGTTCTGACGACGTTCAATCGTTGATTTCTACAAAACCCAAATTCTTAGAGTCGAGAGATAGAATTGGAATGCAGATTCTGAAGAAGACACAACCAACTTAAGGGGGTGAATGTTGACTTAAACGTCATCGTGTCTTACAAACATATATTACGTGTGCTTGTGTGACCATTTGTTTTGGCATGCAATCTTCTATTTTGGCAATATATCTGATGGTATATGGAAAAAGGATGGTCAATGCATAATGGTAGGCAAATTACCGTTTAATTTAGTTTACTAATATAATAAAGATGGAGTAAAGCGGACAAGTACTCCAACATTCATTTTCAGAGATTGTATCATGTGGATCCATCTATTTTAGTGGACTCGTTAATCCGACGCAGCAGGGTACTCTTGCATCAGTTGATTGCATTTTTTGGATGCAACTATTTACGGAAACTTGTTTCAGATTCCGATTAAGTAGCCTATTTTAAGGTATAAATCTCCTTTTCTATGGCACCAAAGTAGCAATCAAAGTTTGAGCATTTGATACACTTGCATGTTCTTCTTTTAATGTCCAATCAACCTCATCCTAAATACTTAATTTCATTCATTATTAACAACAACTGGGGTACCTATTTTATCACTACGTTTCTCCAGGTACGATCACTCAGAGACTTGATAAATGATATAACTCTCATGCGAGTCTTTAAATAAGCATAGTTTGAACCACACAGAATAGGTGGACGTATCTGAGCTTCTTAGACATTCGGCATTGTTACTGTAGATGTCCATACTTAGAACCTTTTACTATGTAAGTCGAGTTTCCACTTTGATACCAATTGAAATTAACATATCTAGAAAGCTGATTTACTTTTATGTTCAAGCATTGTTCAAGATTAACTGATGATGTCAGTAACTTAATTCAAACGTTAAATGAAACAGACACATGCCGTTTATAACTCAGATTAAGTCATTATGAGCATAATCATGGGGTTTACCTTCCAAGCCCACTAGAAACGAATACAATATAGTAAATATCAGTACGCAAATTTTTTGTTAACAAACCCTTTACTCTGCAACAACTTGACTACCATTTCGATGTGAGTACGTGTCATAGACTTCACCTCTATCACGATATTTATCTAACCTCCGATTTTCATTCGATCAACTCTTATTTTCTAGTTGCTTACGAGACCTCGTTCAAGCCCACCGTTCAACGTTTCTCTCTTGAACGACACTTTATCTTAGATATCGATTAGAAACTCTTCGTTAAGTTCACTTTCACTGTAAGTATAAAGCTTTCTCAATTTTGATGTTCTTTTACCCACTTTAGTATTTTTCAAGTGATTTCGATGATATTTTTGTAGTCGGCTCCACATTTTATACTTGGCGATATAACTGATTCCTTAAACCAATCTTAACCGCAATATTAATTTGCTTTTGTGAGTGCAATTTCCTTGCGACCCCGATGCACACGTGAATTTTATCTTCTCAACTATTTGCACTTTTAAATTAATTATATGCATATTTAAATATGCATTTGTGCATCTGCAAAACGAAAAAACACGTGATTAAAAGAAAAATTTGTAAAAGTGCAAATTCTGCACCGTTAAATCAATTTGATCCAAGTTCATTAGCATGGGTTGCAGGGATCGCACCCTTTCACTTGGGTCGCAGATGAACCGTTTCCGTGCTTTTGTTATATGTTGATGTTTTGCTTAACATAACATTATTTCACTTGTAGCATTGCACATCATAATACACCATGGTTTTTTGTATAGAAAAAATTGTCAATGGTAATGCTTATAAGTTATAAATAACTATATATTTTGATGTTTACAAGTACAATACAAATTTTATTAAACTAGAGTATATAACCTAAATTGTCAATAGTAATTCTTATATACTCAGGAGGCAAAGGAGCTGTGGTGCAATCTTAAGAATGTTACGATATGTGTGGAGTTTTAATAGTAGCACCTTTGATCGCCAATTTACGTTGTTTTTCGACATTACATATAATTACACCAATATATTTGCAACTTCCAGCTTCAGATCATTTTTACACATCCATAAAACCAAATGCATGACTATCAACATAAACAAATGCACTCAACAAACCACAAGCACACACAAACACCATGAGTCATAATATTTTCAAATTAAGTCTCAACGTATGGAGCTCACAAGGCTTCCCAGCTCCTCCAGCTTCTTCCTTCTTTGCTTTTCACTCTCTGCAAGAAGCTCCATCAAGGCTGCAACAAGTTGAGCCTTTTCCTTACTCTTGTCATTGAATGCCTCCACTGCCTCCTTGAACTCTTTTTCCTGTGTTAACCAAATCCAAATGGCTCGAGTCAGTGATATTAAAAACATGGTTTCTTTAGTATCAGGACAGTTTTTGAAGAGGGACATGCCTTTTTCTGGCAACTTTGCGCAAGGGGCTTTAAGTCTCGATTGGCTGTATCGATCTTTTTCCTCACGGTTGCAACTTCTTTGCGCGTTGGGTCGCCAAGGTCTTCAAGCTCCTATAGAAATTTAGTTAGACTCACCTGAATCAATGTGAAATTTGTGACTGAACAACGGTTATTGATAGCTAGTCAAAGTGACCAAAATTTCGTTACAAAATTCATAGGGAATACCAAACAGCTTAGAATCATTTTAGTCTTTTGATTGGTGGGTGCTTAAGGGATTTTCCATGTATAAAATGATTTTGTTGTGTTATTTAGTTGTCTATAAATAATTGTAAGCAAACCATACTTCACAGATGCGCCCTAGCCGCTTAGCCTCATCCTCAGCGCGGCCTAACTGCGACTCAACCCTCAGTTTCACCTCCATTCTCTTCCTCATGATCTCTTCTTCCCTAGCTTTAAACTCAGACATCATTGCTAACTCCGAAGCCTCAACGTGCTCAGTACTCTCATGATCTTCGCTCGACGACCTCCCACTGTTACCCATACTACTGTTACTCTTAAGATTAACAGCCATTGTCTTTCCTTTCATGTATTCATATCCTATTTTTGGCACATCTTTAAATACTCTTTAGTTGCCTTACCTTATCAGACATTTCTTATTTTTTGCTTTTGCTTCAATTCTATGTCTTTCTGTTGCTTCAAGTCCACTGCATTCCAATCGAAAGATGTAAAGATATTGATACCCTTTAAGCCTCAAAACATTATTTAAACAACCATTAAAAGTGTCAGGGAGGATTCATTGTTGAAGTTGTTAAAATGGTTATTCCGCTACCAACTTTGGAAAGTGTAATGTATTAACGAGTTCTGCTAAATGCACCATGGTAGTCTTACTGCTATATTAGAATATTAGTGTAACACTCTCCCATTTGTCCGACATCATCCATCGAGAATTATGTACATGCTGATTAAATAAGATATTCTATCAGCACACATATTTGAGGTATATATTATAAATTGTGGCGATTTAAGTTGTGGGTGAACATCTGTGGCAGGGCCGGCCCTGAGGGCTGGTGAGGAGGGGCGGTGGCCTAGGGCCCCCTCTCCGAAAGGGCCCCTTATATATTTAGCTTTTGTGAATTTGGTCAAGTATAGGGAGTAGTCTAGTGATTTTTACCTCAATATTCTTCTAAGGGACCCTATTTCGAATCTCACCATCAACACATTTTACTTACTTTTACTTTTTTTTATTCAAAGTGGGTACATTTCAATACAAAGGATAGAGATAAGCGCATAATTGAAGCGTAACTAATGGGACAAAAACACGGAGACTACACTACATCTGGAGAGTCTCTTTAAAGGCAGCTGAAGCTCAGACCGAGACCGCTACCGTCACCATTAACCCACCGCCACCCATATTTGAGCAGCCCGCAGAAGAAGCACCATGAGTAGAAGCCAAAACATCAAACCGAGAGCACGCGAAGCTTGGCGCAGCAGATCGGCAGCGTGGAGGGTGCGCAGTCCCGGATGGACCAGCCGCATCAGCTGGTCCCCTACCACCGGCGCACCATCCGTTACTAGCACAACCGCAAACACAGATCTGAAGCCACCAGCACGACCGCAACCACAGATCTGAAGTCTGATCGATACACAACCAAATCGACAGAGAAAATGCGCCAAGAAGGCGG
This sequence comes from Sedum album, assembly GCA_006409495.1. NCBI lineage: Eukaryota > Viridiplantae > Streptophyta > Magnoliopsida > Saxifragales > Crassulaceae > Sedum > Sedum album. The sequence continues at coordinate 34,625 of QZGG01000188.1, read as the reverse complement.
AGGAAACTCGACAAGCCGGAGCCGGTGGAAGGAAAAGGAAAGGAAAAACTAAAGGAAAGGTAAAGAGGAAAGCCCAGGGCGGAGGAAGGACCACCTCGTGAGAGGGATCACTCCCCCACCCAAAGCGGCTGCAAACTTACAAAACCCTAGGAGCGTGGAGCATATGAGAGAGAAAAGGTTGAGTGAAATTTACTTACTTTTACTTTTAAACACGTGTTTTTTAAGTTGGGGGCCCAAATTATTTTTGTCAATAGGCCTCAAAAACCTCAGGAACGGCCTGATCTGTGCTACTTAGTATCAGAGGCCAATATTCACAACATCGATTCAAGCTGTTGTGAATGTATTAGTAACATGAGTTAGAAACATGTACAATATTTTCCTAGTATTGTGTAGTGTGAAATATTCGAACGAATTAAGGAATTTTATTTGGAATTCGAATAGGGTGGTCTTATCCACTCAATTTGAGATAGTTGGACATTAAAAAGAAAAGTATGACAATTATATTGAAATGAAGGTCGAAGAGCGTTATAAAACAATAAATTTTTTTAAAGTTGGACGCACGCTCTACTCTATTCATTTCTCTGCCTTCTCTCTTCAATTTCTCTTTCTTCTTCATTCTTCATCAGCCACTTCTCCGGGGTGGAGGAGAGGATCATCTCCTCCACGGGATGGTCCCTCTACCTCTACCCCAAGGAGTTTCATGCTTTGTTGTGTTTCTGAATTTCATGGTCTTCATCGTCCCTCTCGACAACCATCGTCTGCCACCGCCGCCAACCGTCCATGCAAGTGGCCTAAATACATCACAACTGATGTCTCCATCATCTAGAGTCACATCACTTGTACAGATTATACATTCAACAACGCTTGTATTTAAGCGCTGTAACAAAATTAGATATTTAACAGCGCTTATATAATAAAGCGTTGTAATAAAGTCATTTAGCACAGCGTTTTGACCAAAAATGCTGTAAAAAAAAAACAACGCTTTTTATTTTAAGCGTTGCCTTAAATAAATCATTTAATAGCGCTTTTTATGAAAAGTGTTGTCTTAAATTTCACATTTCACAGTGAAATATATACAACAACGCTTTTTATATAAGCGCTGTGGTAAATCAATATTTAACAGCGCTTTTTATATACGCGCTATCTTAAATGAACTTTTAACAGCCCTCTTTCAAATAAGCGCTGTTAAATATTGATTTAACACAGCGCTTAATATAAAAAGCGCTGTAATAAGTTCGTTTTAACCCTAGTAATTTTCCGACTTCAAAGTTTTACTCATTCTCAGATCCCGCTTTTTCGATTTCACCGGCCGTCTTTCTCTTCCGACCAACTTTCCTCTGCAATTTCTTACTACGCTCCGTGTCAAATCTTTTACCCATGCTCATCAGCTCTGCGTTCCGACTTAGCTCCGTATCAATATCCGACGCAAGCTTAGTTACGGTACTCCTTACTCTTAAATCCTAATTTTTTGTTTGTGTAATTTGTTTTCTGTTGTATTAATCTACTTGTATATTGTGATTTTGTGTTTGATCATGTATAATTTTGTTAAATATGTAGAAATGGAGAATTTGCATATCACAAATGATAATAGTGATAACGCGGGAGAGTGTTCTGCGCCATCTAAGAGAGGCAAGAGGGGGCCTACATATTTGACTAGATTTTGTAAGGAGAGAAGTGTCTCTAATACTTTATCTAGTATCGAGTTTACCAGTAAAGGACTTCCTACGGGTCCTAATAAATCAATTTGGAGAAGTGCACTATGTTTGACGGCAAGAACACGTGTTCCAATTACTTATCTGAATTGGAGGCATGTGCCTGCAGAGTTGAAGAATCTAGTTTAGAGCGATATGAAGGTAATAAAAAATGTTTTTTTATTCTTCTATGTTTCAAGTTTGAAGTTATTATTGTATTAATGTTATTTTACATATCAATTTATATTTTGATACTATATATGCAATATGTTTGAAATAATTTGTTCTTTTTACTTGTTTTTACAGGCAAAATTCAATGTGTCGGATGCTCACAAGTCTCAAGAGCTGAGACAAGCGGGAATTTCGTGGAGAAATTTCAAGACAACTCTTACCAAAGATTATATCAAGGGTAAGAAGAACTCTTACTATAGTACATGGCCGGTCATATTGGTTATTTATAATCTTCCAACTTGGTTGTGCATGAAATGCAGATATATGATTCTCTCATTATTGATTTCTGGGCCTCGGCAGCCGGGAATGACATTGATGTTTATTTACATCCATTGATAGATGATCTAATTCTTTTGTGGGACAAGGGTGTCCCGACTTATGATGCATCTAGAGACGAGTTTTTTGATATGCGAGCGATGTTATTTTGCACAGTCAATGATTTTCCTGCATAAGGTAACTTGTTCGGGTATAAGATCAAAGGGTACAAAGCATGCCCAATATGTGGAGAGAATACATATTCTTAACATCTTAAAAACTGTCGCAAGATAGTATACATGGGACACAGACGTTTCCTTCCGACCAATCATTCCTACCGTCGAAAGAAAGCTTCGTTTAATGGGAAAGTTGAGTTTGAAAATGAATCGAAATCAGCTTCTGGCACAGAAATACTTGATACTATTTGGGAAGTTCCTAATGTTTTGGGAAATGAGGACGTAATACTGTTGATGGTTTGTGGAAAAAGAGATCTATATTTTTTGATCTCCCATATTGGTATTGATAAGTGTGCAAATTCGCAAGTATTTGTACACTTCTTATGTTTGATTCTTGTTTGTTTTCGATTACTTTATGAAAGAATTGATACTTCTTACGCTCATTTTAGGATTTATTCAAGAAGTATAATCATGGAGCTATAAAGTGCACAAAAAAGAAGCCATAGGAGACTACTTGTCCGAGTTGAGCAAGGAAGTCCTTGGTCAAGCAAGAAGATCCTTGGTAGAGCAAGGAGGTCCTAGGCCGAGCAAGGATATGCAAGAAGATTTCTGCTCGGCCAGGTACATAAGAGTTCAGACCAAGCCACCCTTGGTCGGCCGAGCAGGACCTGAGACAGCTCTTTGCTCTCCCGAGCAGTGTGATAAAATTGATACATCAAATGTCAGTAGCTTCTGCTCGGCCAAGGGAAAATTCTGCTCGACCGAGCAAATATGCTGCTCGGACAGGGAAGCTGAACTCTGCCGAGGACCAAAACTGCACCTGTTTAAACTTGCTCGGGCCAGAAGAAAACAAGTCGGCCGAGCAGATTTTTGCCCAATTATTCTGCTCGGCCCAGGTCAAATTTGCTGGGCAGAGGACCACCGAGTATATAAGCTTTTTGGACATTTCAAACTAGGAGCCTCCGGCCTTTGGAGGCCTTGACTTCGAACGTTGACCAGCAACCCTAGAATTTCGATTTTTGAAGATCAAGAGCTTTGTGTGGAATTGAAGACTTTGGAGTGAAGATCAAGCATCAACCTCTACATTCTACTCTAGTTTGCAATTTAATTTCATGTTTCATACATTTCAATTGTTATTTCCTTTATAGCATGAGTAGTGAGTAGTGATTGATTAGGGATCCTATGGATCCCTAGGTTGGATGCATGTATTTGGATGATGATTAATTTGTTATGCAATGAATTTTGATATGAATTTTGTGTATTGGCTACATCTATTAAATGTTGCACATTAAGTGTTTGTGAAAATGCTTAAGTGTAATTAATTGAACCTAATCAATGATATAGCAATGAAAGTTGATATAGAGTTGATTAGTTAGCCTTGCATGAATAATCTACTTGATCTTAACATGAAAGTGTAGGATTGATGTGGATGACTAGTTTAATTGATCTAGGTTATGGTAACTCTTCCAAAATATTGAAAGATTGAGGAAGAGTCCATTACCTAAGGGAGAGCCAAAATATTGAAAGATTGAGGCCTCCATTTAAATGAACCTCTTAGTCCTAACATGCAATGAAAGTTGACCTTAGGATTAATGTTCATAATAAACTAGTCTAATCATTTTCTATTCATTAATTGTTGCATGATTGATTGTCATCACCTTATATGCTATAGCCTAGGGTCCATAGATCCTTGATCACCTTTAGTTTGCATTTTAATCCTTCAAAATATCATAACCTTTCACAAATTCCCCCCAAACCTTTTATTTTAGGCAAATCTTAAGTAGTATTAACTAGTTAATCAATTCTAACTCATCTCTAGGGATTCGACTCTAGGTCTCCTAGATATAAATTTTGTTTGCCGTGTTAGGACATTAAAACTTCCACTAAATACTACACGTCAAAATGGCGCCGTTGCCGGGGATGAGTTCTTAGGATTGTTAGCTAGTTTGTATACTTTTGTTTGTCTAATTCACTCTATTTTCTTTTTAGTTTTTGTAATAGCTTGTTGGAGTGTGATATCTTGCTTGTTTTGTGATATTCTTTATCTACCTTGCTTTCTCTTGATTGCTTGATAGGTGAATTGGATGTCAACAAGACTTAAAGCAAGAGGAGCACAAAAGCAAGTTCTTGCATCAACCATCACCTATCTCCCTCAACCGCGTTCATTTGCTTGAGAGCTTACACCATTCCCATACTATAAACATGTGGAATTCACATAGGGAATGTGAAATTTGCCATAACTTTGGCCATGACGAATACTCTTGTCCATATGATCAAAGGAATGATTATGGAAATTATCATGAAGATATGGACTACATGGGATATGAAGAAGATGAATATGTTCCTCAATCGATTCTATATATAGGAACACAAACTCCCATGAAGAGTATGAGGATTACCATCCACCCTTTCACCTTATAATTATATGAAGAAGTGCCACCACAAGCTCAACAAAGTCAAAGCCAAGAAGAAACCGCTCTTCTTGCATTAATGGAACAAATGGCCGCGACACAAGCTCAACAACAAAAGATGCTTGAAAAGATGGAAAAGATTCAATGACGAATATGAGTACACCTTGGAGCTTGAAAGACAACTAGCACAACAAGCTCATCCATCAATTTTCAAGAGGAGTTTCCTTCAATCGGAAGACAAAGAACAAGTGGAATACCCAATTTGTTGATTACTTTGTCCAAGGCCTTAGTGATCCTCAACAAGAACAACCTTCAAAGGTTGTAAAGGAGCCTCAACAAGCATTACAAGAAATTACACCACTAATAGAAGAGGAGGAAGAGGTTCCTACAAAGAAAAAAAGGTCTAATGAGCAAATTCCGGATGAAGAGAAGGAGCGCCCTCTTCCAAAGCTTGAAATGTGCAAAGTTGATATAGCTATGGACTTCGTTATGCCTAGATGGTTCTTTGAAGAGGAAGAAGTACATGAAGTTATCTTACCAATACTCAAGGTCAATATCCCCTCAAAGAAAAGAAGGAAAACGCGAAGAAATGGAAGAAGGCATGAGAATCGAAGAGCTAGGAGAAGAGCTAAGAGATCAAAACAAATGTCTAAGGTGAAGGATGGCTTTGTTGGAGGTAAATATAATCTTGTGAAGACTCAAAAACAAAAGCCTCCAACAAAAGAGAAGCTTAATGGGAAGTTGGCGCGACAAATGCAATTTCCAAAGCGTGGCGACCCATCACTCACTCCCTACAAAGATGTGAGGAGTCCTTGAACATTTGCTTGCACCACTTAGTGAGGGATCCTAGCAAAGGACTCACTAAGTGTGTTTCTTATGGAAGAGTTTCGGCTACGTCTTAGCCAAGACGTTAAACTAGGCTAGTAAGTGTCGTGCCCCTACTCTTAATTTGCTTAAATGATTGATGGTGTGATCGATGATTTGATTGAATGATTGTGCTTGCTCTATGTTGCTATAGATCTTGATTGTTTGCTTGATTGGAATATCACTTAGCTTGCATGACTTTTTGTGAAATATGATTTGAGCTAAGCGTGGGGTGATTCCTTGCCTAGGAGATAGAATTTTTAGATGTGCCTAGGACTTGAGTTTTGCTTGAAATTTCACTTTAAGGCATAAGTTCCCTATTTCTGAAACCCTCCTAGGCCGAATAAGTTACCCTTAGCCGAGCAAACCAAGAATTTCAAGCCAAGGAAGAGCAGGTAAATTTGTCCTGGCCGAGCAGAATGAATCAGTCGGCCGAGCAGATTTCGTGAGCAGTAAAAATTTTCTAAGTCCAAAAATCTGCTCTCCCGAGTAGAAACTAGTCGGCCGAGCAGCTTACCAGATTTGATATAAAATCACTCAGAGAGTTTTCCCCTGCCCGAGTAATTTTTAGTCCGGCCGAGCAGAATGTATACAGAAATCCAGCTTTGGAAAGTTTGTTAAGGACTGAAACTACAGCCGAGCAGAAAATTCTGCTCTGCCCGAGGAGTTTAGTAAATTTGATACAATGTGGTCAGATTATTTTCCTCGGCCCTAGGAAAATTCTGCTCGGTCGAGCACTATTCTGGACCAGGATCAAAGGAGGAGCATTTATACTTGCTCGGCCGAGCAATAACCCAGCAAAAATCTGCTCGGCCTACCAGAGTTACTCATCTTTCCCGAGAGATGCACACCATGCTTATGCTTGCTTGCTTGCTTGTTTCACTCTTGCTAGTATTTTGTGATGTATTACCTTATGAGTTGAACTTGCTACTCTTTTGTGTGTGTTTCCTTTGATGTTATTCAAACTTTATGTTTATTGTTATCTTGGATGTTTTATTAGATTGAATAACTCTTTATCTCATATGTTTGGTTTGGCCTATGTTATGATTGTTTCACAACTCTATATATTTTCACTTTCTTGATACCTTATGAGTTTAGGTTTATGCCAAAGCCAAACATACATGAAAATCAAAAAGAAAAGCACATGGAGCAAGAATGGATGCATACTAGTCTTCCTTCACACGAGAGAAGTTTCTTTACCCTTCTCTTATGCTTTTACTTGATTGCTTAGGGACTAAGCAAATTTTTAAGTGTGGGGTGGGTAGTATGCATGCATTCATACTTTTAATGTTTCATTTCATCAATCATTCAATCATTGATCATTTTGAGCATTGACACTTGCTTGACATATCACTTTCATCCTAAATTTTTGAAGAAAACTTGAAAATATGTTTGCTAAGTCTAAGAATACACTTGTGAATTGACTTGTGATTGTGGTTTGTGAAGTTTTCTCTTGATCATAATGCCTTAGGATGATTGAATTCCTAACTATTGCATCATTCTCATGAATTGACATCTATACTAGCTTGAATCATTTGATATTAACATGCTCTTTCTTTGCATAATGAATAAGGAGGATAAGGTAGCATATACAAAAAAAGCATGAAGTATCATATAGTTTCTTGCTTGCTCTTAGGTGACTTTAGTTTAATTTCATGGCTTATTGTATTGACTTTGCTTGCTTATATGCTTGATTATTGCTATTAGACATATTGCCAAGTTTTAAGTGTGGGGTTGACACCAAAAGCTTACTCGATAGAAAAGAAGAAAAAAATGAAAAATAGTTATGCAAGTGCCGGGGGTTAGGAAGGTAAGTTCCCCCTCGAAAGTGCTTGCATGAACTCAAAAAAATTATTCAAGTGCCGGGGGTTAGGAAGGTAATTTCCCCCTCGAAAGTACTTGAATAGCAAAAAATAAATTATTTTTGAATAAATAAAAGAGAAGCTAGAATGTAATTCCCACTAATTCTTGACCTTATGCCTTCTATGCATATTGAGAGCACACTTGCAAGTTGAGTTTGTGCACTTTGCTTGATTGATTAGATTAAAGGATGATCTTTTGCATTATATGCATAAGCAAGTAAGAATTCTATGCATGATTCATCATTTTGATCGTCTAAACTCCTCTTCTCTTATGGATTATGGTGTTTAACCTAAAACTTGAGAATGAGTTTAAGTCATGAGCTTATGGACTTGCCCTTGCAAGCATAAGTGATTGACTAGATGATCCATTATGTGTGCTAAACTCCTCTTTATGATTTATGCATTGAAATGTAGTAAAACGGTGAATTTGGTGATTGCTAGTTAAGATGTCAAGGCTTTGAATGTTTGCACATGTGAAGAATGACAAGATTCTTGATCAATTATGTGACATGAGTAAATTGCACACTTCCATATCTTTTTGAGCATTAAAATGACAAACTCTTACTTAGCAAACAATTGTTGTAATGCATTGTTTAATGGATGATTGTGAACGGGATTTGTGAGTACTCCCTCTTGGAAAACTCTCACGAGACTATAACTCGTCCACTAGGGCAGCCTAGGGGTTTAAAGGCTTGATGCATACGCTAAATGCATCCGTGATGCCTACGAAAGTGAGTTAGGAGTAGTGTTAACTTGCATTTTATTTCCTTAGGATTTAGAGTTAGAATGCTAGGATGATTGTTGCATGATCTTCACATCCTTATGAATTGCTAGCTCATTGACACTTCCATATATTTTGAGCATTCATACTTCATCATATATGTGCTTACTTGTTCGGGACGAACAAGGATTAAGTGTGGGGTGTTTGATAAGTGTGCAAATTCGCAAGTATTTGTACACTTCTTATGCTTGATTCTTGTTTGTTTTCGATTACTTTATGAAAGAATTGATACTTCTTACGCTCATTTTAGGATTTATTCAAGAAGTATAATCATGGAGCTATAAAGTGCACAAAAAAGAAGCCATAGGAGACTACTTGTCCGAGTTGAGCAAGGAAGTCCTTGGTCAAGCAAGAAGATCCTTGGTAGAGCAAGGAGGTCCTAGGCCGAGCAAGGATATGCAAGAAGATTTCTGCTCGGCCAGGTACATAAGAGTTCAGACCAAGCCACCCTTGGTCGGCCGAGCAGGACCTGAGACAGCTCTTTGCTCTCCCGAGCAGTGTGATAAAATTGATACATCAAATGTCAGTAGCTTCTGCTCGGCCAAGGGAAAATTCTGCTCGACCGAGCAAATATGCTGCTCGGACAGGGAAGCTGAACTCTGCCGAGGACCAAAACTGCACCTGTTTAAACTTGCTCGGGCCAGAAAAAACAAGTCGGCCGAGCAGATTTTTGCCCAATTATTCTGCTCGGCCGAGTGTCAAATTTGCTGGGCAGAGGACCACCGAGTATATAAGCTTTTTGGACATTTCAAACTAGGAGCCTCCGGCCTTTGAGGCCTTGACTTCGAACTTTGACCAGCAACCCTAGAATTTCGATTTTTGAAGATCAAGAGCTTTTGTGTGGAATTGAAGACTTTGGAGTGAAGATCAAGCATCAACCTCTACATTTCTACTCTAGTTTGCAATTTAATTTCATGTTTTCATACACTTCAATTGTTATTTCCTCCTTAGCTAGCATGAGTAGTGAGTAGTGATTGATTAGGGATCCTATGGATCCCTAGGTTGGATGCATGTATTTGGATGATGATTAATTTGTTATGCAATGAATTTTGATATGAATTTTGTGTATTGGCTACATCTATTAAATGTTGCACATTAAGTGTTTGTTAAAATGCTTAAGTGTAATTAATTGAACCTAATCAATGATATAAGCAATGAAAGTTGATATAGAGTTGATTAGTTAGCCTTGCATGAATAATCTACTTTGATCTTAACATGAAAGTGTAGGATTGATGTGGATGACTAGTTTAATTGATCTAGGTTATGGTAACTCTTCCAAAATATTGAAAGATTGAGGAAGAGTCCATTACCTAAGGGAGAGCCAAAATATTGAAAGATTGAGGCCTCCATTTAAGTGAACCTCTTAGTCCTAACATGCAATGAAAGTTGACCTTAGGATTAATGTTCATGAATAAACTAGTCTAATCATTTTATATTCATTAATTGTTGCATGATTGATTGGCATCACCTTATATGCTATAGCCTAGGGTCCATAGATCCTTGATCACCTTTAGTTTGCATTTTAATCCTTCAAAATATCATAACCTTTCACAAATTCCCCCCAAACCTTTTATTTTAGGCAAATCTTAAGTAGTATTAACTAGTTAATCAATTCTAACTCATCTCTAGGGATTCGACTCTAGGTCTCCTAGATATAAATTTTGTTTGCCGTGTTAGGACATTAAAACTTCCACTAAATACTACACGTCAGGTATACCCTGAGTGTTAGACATTGTATTGACGTTATGCATGTGGAGAAAAATATTTGTGATAGTCTTATCGGAACCATTCTCAACATTCCTGGAAAGTCAAAGGACGGTGAGAAGGTTAGATTGGACATGCTTGAAATGAACATTCGTAAGGAGTTAGCCCCCGAACAAAGAGGACAAAGAACCTATCTACCACCTGCGTGTACGACTTTATCTAAAACTGTAAAAATTAGTTTTTGTTCCAGTTTGAAGGGTGTTAAAGTTCCTTCGGGTTTCTCGTCAAATATTTCAAGTCTGGTTTCCATGAAAGACATGCGTCTTGTTGGTTTAAAATCTCATGATTTTCATACATTGATGCAACAGCTATTGCCTATCGCAATTCGTGGGATATTGCCTGAGACGTGAGATCTGCTATAACTCGATTGTGTGTTATTTTCAGCTCTATGTGTTCTAAGACAGCTGACCCGCTTGACTTAGACGAACTCCAAAATCAAATTGTTGTTACTATCTGTCAGCTTGAGATGTATTTTCCTCCCTCGTTTTTTGACATTATGGTTCATTTGACTATTCATTTAGTACGAGAGATACAATTTCTTGGACCGGTCCATATGAGATGGATGTATCCTTTCGAAAGGTACATGAAGACCTTAAAAGGTTATGTGAGAAATAGACATCGACCTGAAGGTTCTATGGTTGAAGGATACATTGTCGAGGAAGCAATTGAGTTTTGCTCACATTATTTGGGAAATATTGAGCCTATTGGGATTCCAAAGCTGCGACACTTTGATCGTCTTCAGGGAAAAGGAACAATTGGATTTCAAGTAAAAGTTGTTCCTCGATCAGAGTTGCATGACGCCCATTTCTACGTGTTGCGGCAGGTTGATGAGATTGAGCCCTTTGTAGAACGTCATTTACATTGATAAGGTCATCTAATCTGGGAAAATCTGAAAAGTTGATCCAAAAAAAGCATTCAGACAATTTCGAAGACGTTGGTGAATTTCAATAGAGAAGGGATGATCACAATGAAGGCATATGGATTGAAAAATAATGTAAGAATTCCGAATATTTTTCAAAACATTAATATATTTGTGAAGTTGTGTTTAGATTTATATATCATTTACTTATTTTGCTTGGTGTTTTTCATATAGGATTTTAGTGATGAGCACGCTATATAAAGGGATGATGTAATCAAACTTTTTTTATGATTTGGAATTAAGCTGGTAATTAATGTGTTGAAAATTCTTACTTTTTAAAATTTAAATTATTTTATTTGTTTTATCGTGTATATTGTCCTTATGTTTAATTTTTTCATGCAGGTATTCAAGATAATATGGATTGTGAAGATTAAAAATTATAAGATGATGTTTTAATAGAGCTTCTGTTTATTGTAATTTGAGTAATTTATTAATAATGAAAGTGTGTTTATTGTAATTTGAAACATATATAATAAAAATACTGCTCTGTTTTTTAACATATTACAGCGCTTTAAAAAAGAAGCGCTTTGGTATATATCATTTCTAATATAATATAATTAGTGCTGTATCAAGTTCAACATTTAATCCCAATCGTTGCTTAAAAGAATCTAACAGTCCATATTCAATATTAAAAATTCAGAATTTTCAGTCACCCGCACAAACTTTCCGCTACAATCTTTCTATATATATCCAAATATGCAACAAAATTTACATTGAATTTTTTTGTCAAACTTACTATTGTTCATGTCGGATGTTTATAATTTTCTGTCCAAAAGTGCTTTGTTACGCATAAACTTCCCGTTTCAAGTAAGGATAAACACGTATTTGTTACACTTTTGTGTTTTATATTTTTTGTTAAACTTTTTTGTTCTTTGTTTGATATTAACTCTATTCTATTCTCAAATATATTTTTTGTAGATTTGTCAAATTGTATGATATATGTCGAGGACGATGAGCCAATTCAAGACGAGCAATGAGGTTAATTCAAGACGAGCAATGAGATAAATTCAACACAAAGGCCTTAGTTTTGGTCCATAATTTTTATTTGCTAATGTTTGTAAAAATCGAATGTTAAAATCGATTTCAATTTCTTTGTAAAAGTACGATTTAAATAAAAAATAAAGAGAATTATAATCAAAACTGATTCCCTTTAAAGCGGTTATAAATATTATTAACTTTCCAAAACTGTCTTCTCAAATCTCCGTAAATATAATAAATCTTACTGCGCTTAATTATAATTTGACTTAAAATCTCATATTTAACAGCGCTTTCAATTTAAACGCTGTAAAAAATTAATCTTTTACAGCGCTTAATATGGAAAAACGCTGTAAAAATGTACACGTTCTACAGCGCTCTTATAAATAAAGCGTTGTTGTATGTTTACATATTTGGCCTCAAAATATAACTTCTGCCTCAAAATAGAGAAATCTGTCGGAAACTCCATACCTTTGGCCTCTCCCCATCTTGCCGCTACCGTCTTGATCAGCTGGTCCGCTCGTGCTCCAAATCCTCCTAAAGACTCCATAATGAAAGGTAGAAAACTAAGTCCATTCGCTGAACAGCTAGCTCCAAACCTTGCAATCTTTCTGTCTTCCGCTCTCCTGGCTGCCTCCCCTGATCCTACCCCTGCACCTCCCACGAAAGGAGATACAATAGATACATCGACACAAAGATCTCTGTCATCGTCCCATGCTGTTACAAAAATATCTGCCGGCTTCTCTCCCCCATCAAGAAGGCCTGCTACCTCAAGTCTAGGCCCCATATTAGCCTCCCTAAAAAAGGTTAATAAGGCATCTCTCACCGCATTATGTCTTCTTATCCTCCTTCCACCACCCGGGCAATGAGAATCATGATCACCGGCTGTGTCGGATGTATGCAATCCCGCACATGCTATACAAGCTCGAGAAGTCGCGAACACATCGTGCCTGATACGGTATTTGAGAGCCAGACGATATGTCGCCGGGTTCATATGAAACCCAGAAAAAGGCGCAGGTATCGCCGTTGTCCAAATACCACTCCCCAAAGCTGAAACAGCATCCACTAGAATATTCATTCGGGCTCCTCCCCGAACTTTGATCTCCTCCCTGTTGACCTCTGCAGCTAAACCAGTGAGCCACTGTTGCGGCTTAGCCTTGGCTCTCAGTTCCTCCAATCCGATAGGAGAAGACGGGCGAAACCTCAAATTCCACTCATCAAGTGTCCGTGTATTTTGCAAATTCAACCACCTTTTTTAATTTATAATTAATTAAATATTAACTGTTAGATAAATCAACGGTCGAGATAATGTCCTCATGTCTTACAAAATTTCATTATCTCTCTAGATCCGAACTCTATAATTATTAACATATATATATATTCGTCATGATTCAAATATTTTGATTTATAAATACATTATCTTCATAATATAGGCTTAAAAAAATAATATATTTCCTTTATAGTTATGGGATGAATATCATTTTTGTTGCCAAAATATGAATATTTTTTCATTTAATTTATGTAAAAATTACTAACTTACCTTTTTTAATATTTTAAATCGACAATTTGTATGATTACTTTATCGTAATATCAGCAAGATATACGTTTTGATGAATATAATTTTTACGAATTGTGTAACTTTATATTTGATCTCTCTTTATAGAAATAATTATAAATGATTAAATTTAGATATTAGTGGTATTTGGTAATTTTGGGTGTTATACCGGGTATTGTTTTTGAAATTTATCACAAATTAATATGTTTCGTCGGCACGTGTATAGAAACATTTAACAGTAATGGTAATAGGAGGTGAAATGCTAACAACGCTATTTATAGAAGTGACTTTACATATTCAAGCGATGATTTTGCGTAATTATGCCGATACAAGTGATTTTTCTGAAATTTACCTTTTCTTTTATAACTAAATTGTTACTTTTCACGTGATTTATTCTCCATGTAAATATATATAATGATAGGATTCAAGGGACAATAAATTACTATTTTAAAATAATCTTAGATAAAAAAATTACTGATTTTTTGAAACCCCCTATTTGTTATTTTGATGGTTCGTAAAAAATTTGTTAATTCATATCCACTTTTTGGTATTTTCTCTTATAATTATAAAGTAGTTATTACTTATTATCAAATTATACGGCGTCGTTGCAAAGCCCATCTGACTCTGGGGGCATTCGATCTGGTCTCGAATTAGGGTTTTCAATTCGATCAATTGAGAGAGAGAATCTCCGAATAGGAAGAAGAGAATGTCGTTCACTCTCCGAGCTGTGAAGGTGCCTCCGAACTCGGCAACTCTGGAGGAGGCAAGAGCACGGACATTTGATTTCTTCAGATCGGCCTGCAGATCCATGCCTAGGATTATGGAGATTTACAATCTTCACGATGTCGCCACCATCTCTCAGCTCCGATCTTCCGTCTCATCTCAGATTCGAAAGAACGCTTCCGTCACTAACCCCAAGGTATGTTCATTTTATGATAACTCAAGGTTATGATTTTGTCACAGTGCCGTGTGGTTTATGTGTGTTTGACTTGGCTATGTGGTTTATGATCTGAAAGTAAGTCCATTCGGGATCGAATGCTTGATAAAAATCGTAATTAATACTAAAAAGTTATTTGGGGCATGTTACAATCTGGATGTTAATTAGTAGAACAAGAGATCTTTCTTTATGTTTAATGAAGCAAATATATCTAGCGCTGTTTTTGGTAGTAGGGGAATGTAAGATTATTCTGGAAGGACTCTGTGTCACACTAAGTTTTGTTTAATTTGTTTTTAACTAATGTATGTGGTTCTTGCATGTTATGAGAATCAGGACATGACATGTAGGTGGTCTTTCTTTCCGGGATCCACTTAGTTTTTGACTGTTAGAGCTGGTAAACTTCAAATCAGTAGTATTCTAATAATTTTAGATCAATTATTATGTTTTCCTACAATTGACCTTAGGATGTACTTTTTTAGTCTTTATCTACGTAATATGATTTGTACCATCCCACTTCATGGAGCGAATCAAGTGAAATTTGGAGAAAATATGGTGATTGTCTCCTGAAAAACTTGTTTGAGTGAAAAGTTGATGTGAATGTGACGTGCTTTTGATTCTCGATTTACTGAGGGCATTTGATTGTATTACTAATGCAGTGCATGGTATACTCAGAGCCTGCACATTTTATTGTTGTGAGTTGGTACAGAAAAATAGTTTTTTAGTAGTATCATTATTGAATCACTTGATTATCTTTCCAAAAATTGAAAAGCAACAACTCTAGAGAAACCAATTTTACAGTCGATGGAACTAAAAATCAGTATGGAACAAGACATAGCATACTTAGTTTAAATTTATCAGATGTGACTGGTTGACACCCTGAAATTACATGGCAAGATCTGAAATTACACCAATTTTTATTGGCAAAATATTTTTCCTTGAATTTCGTTGAGCCATGTACTGCCTTTGTCTTAGCATGTGTATACCTCTACGGCTCTACATGTACTCTTTGATGAAGCAAGCATATGTTTTATATTGGAAAAGTAAATGATTAGAATTGAATCCATGTGAGAATATTTACAAAGTACATATTCTGAAATATACTCATTGTTTCAGTGGTTCAGTCTATTGAGTTTGGGCCTTGGTGGGCCAGTTGTGTGATTCATAATTAAAAGAAAATTCAAGTTTTAGTTTGTCATGCTGACTCTAAATTCTCCAGTGTTGCAGTTCTCACTGTAATATAATCTTCACCGTCTGCGAATATATTATGACAACTTTTTCAATAAAAGTAATCTGGAGGCATTAACCTCGAAATAAGTCTTTTTTTAGACCATCATCGCAGGCCTCAGTCGCTTGGCAACATTTAGTAATTCCTGTTAATGCCGCAGTGTTTTAATATGATGTAAATTCCAATCTTGTAGGTGATTGATATGCTTCTCTTCAAGGGCATGGAAGAGCTTGGAAACATTGTGGAGCACGCAAAGCAGCGACATCACATTATTGGCCAATATGTGGTCGGCGAACAAGGTCTGGTGCAGGACTCAGGAGCAAAGGATCAAGGACTATCCGACTTCCTCAAATCCTTCTACAAGAGCAACTACAACTAAAGCTCCTATGACCGTCCTTTCCAAATCAAGTGTTTTCGTTATGTAAACTTAATATACCTGTTATCCTCTTTGTAAAACTGCTTCAATTGCTTTGCAATAAGGTGAATGTGTAACTCACTTTGAAGTGTAGACTGCATAAAAACATTCCATCGTTTGATATGAATGGGTTGTGTTAATTTGATTTTCATAATCAGTTAAACTACCATCCTTTGCTCAAGTATGTCTTACTCCAGAAATACTGCAAGTATATAAAAATAACATATGATTAGTGCCTCATCAATGTGTAAAGTTATATAAACTTGATATTTGGCACAGCAAAATCTGTCACTTAATATAAAAGAATTCTTGAAACTAACAGAGAATGCTACAGTTTTAAAGAGAGGTCAAGCTTTATATCCCCTTCCGCTTGATATGCATTATTACCAGTAAACCAATTACCCATCATAGCCATGGTGGGCATTTCCATAACTGGTAGTTTAGTTGCCATTGGAATCCCAAGTGGCTGAGCAAAAACCTCTCAGCCTGCATGGCATACTCAACTGACAGATGCAAAGGCCTCGTCGGTTAGTAAGTTGAACTATATCAGTTGCCCACACATACCCATCGCTATGAACATTTCTAAACCTCCTCACAACCTCTACAGCGTCTACCTGCTGCTGAGTACTCCTCCCTCTGCGGTGAATGTTCAAGTGCCCACCCAATGGGTGCCTACTCGAGAAGTCCATCCCGCAGAGCTTGCACTTGTACATGGTCTGCCTGATTTCACATCAATGTAGGCGGCTCGTTGTGGTTCCAAGAAACTACATCTCTAAGGAAAGTTGGTTGGTTTATGCTATTTTTCTTATACTGATGGAGAGTCGAAGATTGCATTCTTGCAGTGCTTTGGTATTTAGTTTCAAGCCACTGAAACATTTATCCAAAGAAAATAAATAATAATTATGTTTTTGACTGTCGACCCCAACTGTCTGATTTGTAATGGAAAATTATAATTTTTTATTATAATGTATTTCCTTAAATAGTATATAAACTAAGAGTGGCTTCCACTTTGGACAGCATTTTCATGATTAAATGGTACACATGTTGTCGAACATCCAAGCAAATGGACTTATATCTGGAAAGATGGGCAACACTTTGATGTAATTCAAAGACAATAACACAATTATTAAGAATAAAACCAATGGAGTTTTAATATTACCAAGTTTAAGATTACAAAATTCATGTGTTTAGCGTTTTCTTTATCAATACATTTTAATACAACATTTAATTCAGAGTTAGTTCAGTTGTCAAGAATATTTACTTTTAAGTGTCACCGTCGAAACCAAGTAGAGTTCCCCTTTTACTTGGGGAAAGTAGGCCTTTTGCAAGTTATATTAGAAGGGAATGAAAAAAGGTATTAAATATATAAAATATAATCTTAATTTTAACATTTAATAAACTAGTAATTTGGTACACATTATAATGTGCATAAAATTTGTGTATAAATTTGAATATTACAAGGTATAAATGCATATAATAATTATGTAAGGGTATGATTTGTAACTATCAAATTGAATAAGGTGTACTGGGGAAGGGATGTGAATTGTGCATTCAAGAGAAACTGTCAGTTCCACCCCTTACGCTTTTTTGTTTTCAATATAGTAGAGATAATCCAGTACACCAAGCAATTCAAAAAGTTATATTAGAAACATTTTTTATCTATTTGTTAATTACCAGGAGTTTTAGATTTCATTCCAACATTTTTTGGTGGTTGACATTAAAATTAATTTTATTTGTTTTGAATGTCTGCAGAAGAGGCAACTATATTGACTTATTTGATATATGAAGTGATCATATAACTCAGTACATGTACGGGAAAGAATATGACGTAAATGGATGAAGTTGGTTAGCGAAAACCTAATGTTGTGTTTACTTGGATGGAATGGAATGAATTTCAATAGAATGGAATGTTCATTCAACCGGAATGAAATAATGACCCGTTTACTTGGCAAAAAGGAATGGAATGGGTCATTCCTTCTTCATTCCATTCGGCCCAAATTTATTAAAAATCATTCCATCCAAAATACACGGTATAGATCCATTCCGTCTAAACACGGCTCGACTCATTCCTTCGATCTCCATCTCCAATCTCGATCTCGATCTCGATCTCCTACCGATCTCCATCTCGATCTCCATCTCAATCTCGATCTACATCTCCATCTCCTTCACCCCTCACTCGGTTGATCTCAACTCCACAAACCCGTCATCGCGTTAGGTCATTCATCTTCCTTTTCCTGAACACCTCTTTGTTTTTTCAAGTTTGATAGATGTCTGTTATGCTTTATATCTAGTTTTTTTAATTGAGTGGAGATGAGAATCTGATGAGTATTGTCTGTTTAAATTTCATTTTGGATGGATTGTTTGATCGGAGGATGACTAACATACATATGTGTTATTATTTCATATAGATCTTTGGCCGGACTAGAGATCCTAAAGCTACTGAAAAGAAGGACAACAAGGTAATGGATTTGTAGTTTTTGATTATAAGGAATCGATTCTATGTTGGTGTCTTAGTTTGATGATTTTTGGATTAATATATGCGTGTTCATTTTATGAAATTGTGATTTTTTTTTGATGAGATTTTGAAATTGTGATTTTGAAGTATTGCTTGTTTGCTTATTATATGAATGGTGGTGTTCAAAGTCCCGTTTGTTGCTTTTATTATCAGTAGTAGGTTTTGATGCTTAAACAATTCTTGATAGTCTCAACTGATTTGTGTGGATTTATTTATGTTGTTTGTCTATCACTTATGCAGCAATGGCTCGACACCCATTAACTTTGATTCAACAAATTCGCAAGAAGAAAGCTATTATGATATATACAACATGGATGCGAATGATTTTATCAGTTAATTATAGTTTTCAAACTATGTACTTATATCAATTGATAAGAAGATCTTTGAGAGAACGATACACAATTTGTAAGTTAGAACGAAATCAATATATACATAGGTTGATTCATGAAGGCCCCGCTAGTTGTGTTGAAAATCTTCGGATGGATAAAAGGTCATTTTATAAGTTGTGTTCAATGTTGCAATCTAGGGGTTATGTGCAAGATAGTAGGCACGTTAAAGTGGTAGAAAAAGTTGATATGTTTTTGTACATTTTAGGACACCACACAAAGATGCGAGGTATTCATGCCCATTTTCAAAGATCCAAAAAATCAGTTAGTATGAATTTTCATGAGGTGTTAAATGGGGTGCTGAGGTTGCAAGGAGATTATTTCAAGAAACCCGAACCTATTCAAAGTGGTTCAACCAGCAAAAGGTGGATGCATTTTAAGGTATATTTTATATCTAATATTATTCACTATTTACACAACAAAAAGTGGATGCATTTTGGATGCATATTAATATATCTTATATATTTCATATGCTTAGTAATGTATTCTGATTTGTAGAATTGTTTAGGAGCTTTAGATGGGACACACATTAAGATGACTATACCTATAGAAGATAAGCCAAATATATAGAAATAGAAAGGGTGATATTACAACAAATGTTCTTGGAGCTTGTTCACCAAATTTGCAATTTCATTATGTGTTGACGGGATGGGAAGGATCTGCAGCGGATGGTAGAGTCCTTAGAGATGCGATTTATAGACATGGTTTAGTTGTCCCCAATGGTAAATTACTATCCTTTACTATTACACACTTGATGGACTAAAATATAATATTATATACTATTTATTATGGATTGAAGGTACTTATTATCTAGTAGATGCGGGATATACTAATGGAGAAGGTTGGCACCTTTTAGAGGCGAAAGGTATCATCTAAATGATTGGAAAAATGGGAATCAGCCTGCATCTGCCCGTGAATACTTTAATATGATGCACTCGTCAGCTAGGAACGTAATTGAGAGATGTTTTGGCATTTTAAAAAAGAGATGGGCGATCCTTAGAAGCCCATCATTTTATCCAGTCAAGACACAGAATAGGATTGTCTTAGCATCTTGTATTCTACATAATTATGTACGGACGGAATCAACTATTGATCAAGCTGAAATTGATTTTGATGAGTATGGACATGAGGACCAAGATGAGCAAAATGAGCATGAGGTGGTTGAAGACCACATTACAACTATTGGCGCTTCAGATGAGTGGACCACGTTTAGAAACAACCTAGCCAACTCAATGTTTAATGAGTGGAACCATTAGATTATATGGTTTTAAGGTAGTTTATGAATTCTTACTTTATTTATTTACATATACATTTTTGTGATTAGATATATCTCACTGTTTGGAATGATATTTACATATAAGAGAAAGTGGACTGAACTAGAAGATGAACAATTGGTTGAGGCTCTATTGGACCTTGTAAACAGTGGCACTTACAAAGCTGATAATGGTTTCAAACCTGGATATTTGCAATTTTTGGAGAACTCCTTAAATGTAAAGCTACCAAATTCTGGCTTGAAGGGAAAGCCACACATTGAGTCTCGAATAAAAACTCTCAAGAGGGATTTTACAACGCTTTACGACTTAAGATATGGAAACGCTTCTGGTTTTGGCTGGGATTCTGAAAACAAACTTGTCACGGCATCGAAAGATGTTTGGGCTGAATATTCTAAGGTAAATTTACTTTGTCATTCTTAAATCTTTCATTTTATGTCCTGAACTTATGCTGTTTGTAATAAAGCTTTGTCGTCGTATAAAATGCAGAATTTTGCTGCTCCATATAAAATCATCTTATGCTTCATTACTGCATTATTCTTGTTACTGATGTGTAGTTTAGGAGGATTCATAGATTACAAGGCATGTGAGGAAATATAAGTCAAACAACATAACAACTATGATCTGCTAGATATTTGAACAAAGTAATGCTGAAGTTGTTTTATTTAAATTGTTAAGTTTATAATCTGAATTCTCTTGGTAATGAAACTATTTGCAGACTCATGTTGGGGCTTCGAAATGGAGAACCACACCATTTCCATATTTTGATGAGTTGTCAAATGTCTTCGGCAAAGACAGGGCGACTGGGCATTATGCTGAAAGTGCAATGGAGGTTGAAGATGATATCAAACAAGAAGAAGCTAGTTTTGCTCAAGTAGGAAATGATGCCTCAAGTGTGCAAGCATCTGATGAATCCACTTCTAAAAGGAGATCAAAGAAAAGAAAAGTGGACATAGAGGAAATGGCTGAAGTGATGTATAATGCTTCAAAAATGCTAGCTGATGAATTTGCTAATTCTACAAAGGTAATGGCAGCTGAGTTTGCAAACTCAACCAAGTTATTAATTGCTGCGGAGGCAGATAAGTTGGAGAAAAAAGAAAAGCTTTTGGAAGAATTGTCAAAGATCTCTAGTATTGATGTTATAAAAAAGTTCAAGGCTGCAAAAAAGATAGCGGACAGCGAGAACTTAATGGTCTTATTTTTTGGAGCATCGGATGAAGAGAAGAAGCTACTTGTCGACGGTAATCTTGCCGGTGAAATATAATCATCATTAACGGTATAGTGCTACTCCTTTTTAACTTTATCAATCATTGGTGTTTTGATGTTTGAAACTTTAACTTGGCCTCTATTTTCGTTTTCAGATAAGTATATGGATTATGGAAGACAACCTAGCATAGTCAAGTGGCTACGCGAAGAGATTCTCTTTACTACCTATCTATGTATTTTGTATTCTTGTCCGAAATATAATATTGGAAGGATGTTAATTTGTTGGTTTAAATATTGCTCTTATTTTTGTAAAAACTATTTTGTTAAATAGTCAAGATCATTCCATTACATCATGTAATTGTTGAGCAAGTAAACGTAGGAATGGAATGATCATTCCAATCCATTCCATTCCCATTCCATTCTCTTATTCATTCCATTCTAATGTCATTCCATTCCATCCAAGTAAACACAACATAAGTGTATTTTCATGCACATTTCATGGAGCATTCAAATTCGGACTTTAAAGTAGAGCTTACTGTTTATAGATTTCAATGAAAATTTAATCTTTCAATGGCTTAAGGGTTCTCGACATTATTCATAAAGTCAACAAAGAGAGCTTGAGTGCCGTAAATCCAACAATCTGTTGTAACGTATGGTTTGTAACACGATGTGCACACAACTATACTCAATTCTCATTTAGTTCTTGTTAGTTCTATAGTTGTTTGGGTATTTTGATATTTTTTGGTTGTTTTAGATTATTTCTATGATTTGAAGCCACAAAATAGCTTAGGAAGAATGCACACAAAAGCTTAATTGATTGCTGAAAAATGAAAAATGCAAAAATTTGGCTAAGTGGTTCGAGCGAGTTACTTTTTGATTCGACCAATCTAAAGTGAACCGTCAGATAAATTTCGATTTCGTCTCAACACCGTCCAACCTTTCCGTCACATAGTTTGCCAAAATTTGTAGTGCTAAGTCGATTTGGTAGAAGTGAAACTATAAGATGTTCACTTTCTAAGTAGAAATTCTCATGACATAGATATATTCAATGGTGAACTAATGAGAGGGAAATGAAATTTTGTGTAGCTTCCTATGTTTGATATCAAACAAACATCGTAAATGCAAGGAATTCAAACAGTCACCTTTATCCAGACGTAGTTTAAAATGTTATAATCAAAAAAAATTGTACTAATAATGTATGTACTATTCGAATTTTAAAATTCAAATTTAGTTGATTAGTTAAGTTTAGTTGCCTAAAATGATGTTAAATGTTCCGAAATTCTTATTTTTTATTATTATTATACCAAATTTAGATGATTAACTTGTTATTTTCTTAATTATTTTGAATTCTAATATTTTATTATTCAATAACTACATTTTTTTTCTTTTCGATACATGACGGAGGCATAGAAGCCTCCCGACAGACATTACAACGTAAATGCTAATGACATGAGCAACAAGTGAGAATTTGTAATGCGGTTGTGTTCTACTTTCATCCCCATAAATCATTGTTCGGAAGATAGCGATGATCTTCGCTTCCACGCCTCAGTTGTAATCAACGGAATGACAGATAAATCGTTCCAGCTCCGATGGTTTTTCCTAGCTAATTTAGCCAAAAAATCCGCAGCGGAATTAAACTCCCTGAGTACGTGTTGAACCATCCATCTTGGTTTAGATAGGATGATCCTCAAACATTGTTCAATAATCTCAACGGGGACAGAGGCTGTGTTACCTCCGTTGTAGATGGTCCAAGTAGCCTCGGAGCTATCGGATACAATAGTTGCCTCCTCCAAATCAAGGTCTACGGCAAGTTTCAGCCCGCGTAAAATACTTCTCAGTTCACTCTCTAGGATCGACGAGCATTTCTCATTGTATCCTGCTAAAACCCCCAATACAACATCTCTGTGTGAAGCTACCGCTGCAAAACCTCCACGTTCATCACTTTGTGTCCATGAGCCATCACACCTATGAGCCTCTTCTTCTCACACTGGACAATCAAGCTTTTTGCATTTTAATGCGCATAACTCAACAGACCATCCCTCCTTGTCATGTGCTATTTGGTTCCTATTTTTCCAAATCATCCACGCAGAAACCACAGAAGTCACAAGGTTTTGGGTGCTTCCCTCCATGGCCATGTGCCATAGCCACTCTCCTGTTGACACCTCCACTGTTTCAGGCCAATTAACATTGAGCCTACTCCAAACACACTTACTCCACCAACATTGAAAAAATAGATGAGTGATTGTTTCCTCTTCATACCCACAGATACAACATTCCACTCCAATTTGACAACCTCTTCGTCTCAGCTTGGGTAGTACGGGGAGGGCGCCATAGTACAATCTCCATGTAAAGATTTTTACACTCTCGGGAATTTTTAGCCTCCAGAGTCTCCTCCAGATTTTGAGTAAACATTTGTATTGGATGATTCTCCAGCAAGGTTAACTGGTGTGTCCTTCCAGTGGACAACATACTCATACCCTTTCTTAACTGAGTATACTCCGTCGGATGAGTATTTCCATTTAAAAAGTGTGTGCTCATCACCCTCCATCAGCCCTGCGCAAAACAATCTGCGTACACTGTTAAGACATTTCCAAACAACCGAGTCATATTGTCTCGATCTTGTTGTTCGCAAATTTCCATCTTTGAAATACTTTTGCTTGTAGATTTTGCTAATGAGAAGCTCCGGGTGATTTACTATTCTCCATAATTGTTTCATTAACATTGCATTATTCATACTATCGAAACAACGAAAATCCATATATACCTCCCATGCTCTTGTTTCTATGTAGAATGTCTTTTCTAATCCAATGTATTCCGTTGTTTTGATTGTTTTGTGACCACCTGTAATTTAGTGCAGCGGATGAGAGTTTATTGCATAAATTCTTTGCTAATTTGAAGCAACTCATCGCGTACAATGGAATTGCTTGCAGCCCAGCCTTTATCAGAGCTTCTTTCTCTCCCGCTGAAAGTAATAAAGCCTTCCAATTCTGAAGTTTACGTTGTACTCTATCCTCAATATACCTAAATACCTCAGCTTTGTTCTGACCCACCACTAGCGGGAGCCCTGGATATCTGGAATGTTTCTTTACAATACACATATCTAGATACTCCCCACAGAGTCTCAACATCACCTCATCAAGGTTATTACTACCACTGACTTCAGACTTTTTGTAGTTAATTCTTTGGCCCGCAATCTCCTCGTACCTTGATAGGTTACACTTTAATTCATGCAGACACCTTAGCTCACCTTTGATAAAGAACAAACAATCATCTGCGAAAAGAAGGTGATTAATCCCTGGGAGACCTCTTGCTAATTGTATTCCTTCCAGCGATTTATTTACTCTACATCTCGACATGCTGCTTGATATCCACTCTTGGCATATTAGAAATAGAAGAGGCGATATAGGATCTCCCTGACGAATACCTCTATTTGGTTTAATAACGCCTGACATGGTCCCATTAATTTTAATTATGTACGATACAGACTCCACGCACATCATTACTCTACTAACCCAGGTTGAGATGAATCCTAATTTGAGCATCATGTTCTTCAAAAAACTCCATTTAACTCTGTCATACGCCTTGCTCATATCCACCTTCACTGATAAATATCCATTCTGACCTTTTTTCTATGTTTGATAAAATGAGTGACTTCATGAGCTATTAATACATTATCTGAAATTAGTCTTCCCTTCAAAAAAGCACTCTGTGACTCTGAAATCACTGCTGGAAACACAAACTCAGTCTGTTCGCCAATACTTTTGTGATTATCTTCATCACCACATTGCATAGGCTTATTGGTCTATAGTCATCCATTGATTCTGCATCCTTGGATTTAGGCAGCAAAATGATTACCGTTTCGTTCAGCTTTTCGTCCAGTTCTCCATTGTTCAAAAAAATTCAAGACTTCATTGCAAACACTACTACAGATCACATTATAACAGCGCTTTTTTTTTTAACAGCGCTTCTTGAAGCGCTGTTGAAACGGGTGCTGTTGTAAATCACAGATTTATTACAGCGCTTGTTAAAAAAAGCGCTGTTGTTTATATATATTTATAACAGCGCTTTTTACTAATAAGCGCTGTTATAAATATATATAAACAGCGCTTTTTTAAAAAGCGCTGTAATAAATCTGAGATTTACAACAGCACCGTTTCAACAGCGCTTCATGAAGCGCTGTTAAAAAAAAAAAGCGCTGTTATTTTATAACTTTTACAGCGTTTAAATATAAAGCGCTGTTAAAATAATCACTCACAACCAAGCGTAAAACCAAAAAACGAGGCCGTTTAATTTAATTTATTACACAGCGTTTTATTTAAGCGCTGTAAAATAGTTATTATTTTTTAATTTGAAAATTTAATAATTCGAATATAAAATATTACAGCGTTTTATAAAAGAGCGCTGTAAAAATGTAAACATGTTACAGCGCTCTATATATAGAGCGCTGTTAAATGTTAAATTTTACAGCGTTTTTATTAATTAAGCGCTGTTAAATATAAGATTTGAATTATAAAAAAAATCTTAATTAAGCGCATTAAGATTTATTATTTACGGAGATTTGAGAAGACAGTTTTGGAAAGTTAATAATATTAATAACCGCTTTAAAGGGAATCAGTTTTGATTATAATTTTCTTTATTTTTTATTTAAATCGTACTTTTACAATGAAATGGAAACCCAATTTAACATTCTTTTTTACAATCATTAGCAAATAAATATTATGGACAAAACTATGGCCTTTGTACTGAATTTGTCTCATTGCTCGTCTTGAATTAAACTCATTGCTCGTCTTGAATTGGCTCATCGTCCTCGACATATATCATACAACAAATCTACAAAAAATATATTGAACAATAGAATAGAGTTAATATCAAACAAAGAACAAAAAAGTTTAACGAAAATATAAAACACAAAAGTGTAAGAAATAAGAGTTGGATTCCTTACTTGAAACGGGAAGTTTATGCGCAACAAAGCATATTTGGACTGTAAATTAAAACATCCGACAAGAACAATAGTATGTTTGACAGAAAATTTCAATGTAAATTTTGTTGTACATTTGGATATATATAGAAAGACTATAGCGGGAAATTTGTGCGGGTGACTTAAAATTCTGAATTTTTAATATTGAATATGGACCGTTAGATTATTAAACAACGATTGGGATTACAATCTGCGCGAAACTGTTTCGACCAATCAGGTAATTTAACATATTCAACAGCGCTTCAATATAAAAAGCGCTGTAAAATATAAATAAATATTTTTAATTAAGGAAATCGAATTACTGAGACATTTATTACAGCGCTTATAAATAAGCGCTGTGGTATTCTTTACAACAGCGCTTTTGTTATAAGCGCTGTTATAAATAGTATTTATTTGTTTTGTTTTTTCTTCAGAATTCATTGATTATTATGAAACAAATTTAGTTGGAAGTTTGATAAATGAAGCTTATAACTCATTTACTTAAAAAAAAATCATTTGCATTTTGTTGTGTTTTTATTAGTGAAAAGTTTAGTTGATCAAAATGTACAATGTTCAACTTATTGCTTAGTAAAGAGACACAGTACAAATATTCAAATGCCAATGATTTCAAATGCTTATTAATGTTCTCATGATATTTTAATTAATAGAATGTTACTAATTGAGTTTTTAAATTCTTAAGATAACAAAAACCTAAAAAATATATTACCTGATTTTTAAAACTTGAAAATACTGAAAATATATTTACAGCGCTTATATGTATAAGCGCTGTAATATATAATTTACAGCGTTTATTATTTTTAAACGCTGTTAAAACAAATTATTTTATTATTATTTTAAATATATATTACAGCGCTTATGTTTTAAACGCTGTTATAATTAGGGTTTGGATTGAGGGTTAGGGTTCGGGGTTCAGGGTTTAGAACCCTAATTACAACAGCGCTTTTATGGTAAGGCGCTGTGGTATATTATTTTTAACAGCGCTGTTTTTATAAGCGCTGTTAAATGATGAACTCGCTATTTATATTTTATTTGACATGATATATACCAAAGCGTTCTTTATTAAAGCGCTGTAATATGTAAAACAGAGCAGTATTTTTATTAAAACAGAGCAGTTTTTTATTAATAAACACACTTTCATCATTGATAATTACTTAAATTACAATAAACACAAGCTCTATTAAAACATCATCTAATAATTTTGAATCTTCACCAATCCATATTATCTCGCCCGAATACCAGCTGCATGAAAAAATTAAACATAAGGACACAATATACACGATAAAAAAAATAAAATAATTTAAATTTTAAAAGTAAGAATTTTCAACACATTAATTACCTGCTTAATTCCAAATCATAAAAAAGTTTGATTACATATCCTTTATATAGCGTGCTCATCACAAAATCCTGTATAAAAACACCAAGCAAAATAAGTAAATGATATATAAATCTAAACACAACTTCACAAATATATTAATGTTTTGAAAAATTCGGAATTCTTACATTGTTTTTCAATCCATATGCCTTCATTGTGATCATCCCTTCTCTGTTGAAATTCACCAACGTCTTCGAAATTATTTGGAATGGTGCTACAAACCGCTGCACTATCTTCAGAGTAATCATTTGTATCCATACCATCTTCGAAGAAAATATGTTGTTTTCCATGAACGACAATATATTGATTTATTCGGACCCGTTGGAACTCCTTTATCGGTAAACTCAATAGTGGACTGAGTATTAGAGGTACTCCTCTCCTTACAAAATTTGGTCAAATATGTAGGCCCCCTCTTGCCTCTCTTAGATGGCGCGGAACACTCTCCCGCGTTATCAATGTTATCATTTGTGATTTGCAAATTCTCCATTTCTACATATTAACAAAATTATTCATGATCAAACACAAAACCACAATACACAAGTAGATTAATTCAACAGCAAACAAATTACACAAACCAAAAATTAGGGTTTAAGAGTAAGTGGTACCGTATCTGCGCTTGCGTCGGATTTTGTTACGGAGCTAAGTCGGAATAGCAGACCTGAGCGTGAATAAAAGCTTTGACACTGAGAGTAGTCGGAAATTGCAGATGAAAGCTGGACGGAAGAGAACGACGGCCGGTAATTCGGAAAAGCAGGATCTGAGAGTGAGTAAATCTTTAAAGTCGCAAAATTACTTAGGGTTAAAACGATGTTATTACAGCGCTTATTATTTTAGGCGCTGTGGTAAATAAATATGTAACAGCGCTTATCCATAAGAACGCTGTTAAAAATGTATTTACGACAGCGTTTATAAGAAAGGCGTTGTTGTATAGATTTCACTGTGAAAGGCAAAATTTAAGACAGCGCTTATGTTAATAAGCGCTGTAAAAAGGTATTATTTAGGACAGCGCTTATGTTAATAAGCGCTGTTATTTAGTTGTTACAGCGTTTTTTTTCAAAACGCTGTGCTAAATTGTATTATTACAGCGTTTTGGTAAAAGCGCTGTTATTTATCTAATTTTTTTTACAGCGTTTAATTCCAAGCGCTGTTGAATACATAATATGTACTAGTGTAAGTTCCATCTGTTGCGTGCCCAACACAGGATGAAACAGTTCAGTAATAACCATCGTACTGAACGCACTCTGGAGATTGGTGATTGGGCATTTGTGAAGCTCCAGCCATATAGGCAGCGCTCTGTCGTGGTGCGTCCTAATCAAAAGTTGGCGCCTAAATATTTTGGGTCTTTTCAAGTGATTGATCGATGCGGTTCAACTGCTTATAAATTGGCTTTGCCCTCTTCTTCGAGTATTCATCCTGTATTTCACATCTCACAGCTGAAGAAATGCATTGGTGACGTAACGACATCTAGCCAACTTCCACAGCCACTGGAGGATGTAATGCTGAAGTCTCTTGAGCGCATCCTTGACCGCAAGATGGTTAAACGATAAGGTAAAGCTGCCACAATGGTGCTTGTCAAGTGGTTGAACAGGCCTGAGGAGGAGGCTACATGGGAATTCTTCTATGATTTACAGCAGCGTTTTCCAGCATTCGAACCTTGAGGGCAAGGTTCTTTTGGGGAGGGAGTTCTGTTACAGGAATTGTATAGGAGTAAATTGGAGTGTGTGGAAAATTAAAATTGTTCAGGGGTATAAATAGCTATAAACAATACATTGTATTCACTTTTCTGCACATTACAAACAATTTCTATTTTGAATGAAGAAACGAGTTGTTGTTCGTAAACATTAGCTCGTCGGTGTCGCAAACCCTAGTTTGCTGTATCACAATCATGATCCCAAACGAAATCATCACCAACATCTCAGCAAACCATTCACTCGCATACCAGTGGATCCAAACCAATCTCATCCCATTCTACCCCAAAACCAAGATTCGCTACATCCTCATCGGAAACGAAATCCTCAGCTTCCAAAACCTAAACACCACCACATGGCCGGCGCTCGTCCCCGCCATGCGTTCAGTTAAACAAGTGTTAAAATCATTCAAAATCCACAACATCAAAATCGGAACAACTCTAGCAATGGATTCACTAGAAGCTTCTTATCCACCGTCTTCTGGAAAATTCCGGGAGATTAGGTTGCGGAAGATTAGGAGGTGGGTTTGGAGGAAGGAGAGATGTGGGTCAGGAGGAGGCTTGGGGGTGGTGGGAATCGGAGATCGTCTGGTGGTGGTGGATTTGATGAGGATCTGTATTTGTTGATGAGATTGAGGGAATGAGATGGGGTTGGGAGGTTGTTTCCGAGTTGACCGTAGTTGACCGTAGTTTGAGGAATTAATTAAATGAAAATTGAATTTTATTAATTTTTTTTTAACATAAGACCATCATCACAGGCAAATTTTATTAACCTAATTAATGTCATCTAACGGAGATTTAACACAAATTTAACGGAAAATGTTATTATGTGTCATCCAGCAAAAAAGATATGAACAACTGGTGGTTTTCGGCAATAAAATGTATAACGGGTGGTTTTCGGCAATTACGGCCTATAAGAGGTGATTTTCGACAATTATCCCTTCTCAAATTATGTGAAGGATAGAATTCGACTCCGTGTTGATTTATTTTGAGTTTAGGTGAATTTTACTTTTTATATAAAAAAATTGAATGAAAGAAGAGTGTAGTTTTGTATTTCAGGTTTAAAAGAAGAGTTAGAATAAAAATGCAACAAGAAGGCTGAATCTCGAGCAAAAAGACAACAAAGGACAAAGGACCACTAGCGCGCGAGCAGTAAGGCGCGCGAGTGTGGGTCGCACAGAAAAGGCAGTTTCGACCTTCGCTACTTCGTAAGGATGCTGAGAATGATTTACTGATCGGATGGAAACGAACTTTATATGGATAAAAAGCTGACTCAAAGGGCTACAACTCTCTAGTTTACCTAAACTTCAGATTCGTAATGGAAGATAGTCAAAAACGAGTTGTAAGAAGAAACAGTGCCACTGGAAACTGCAGAATATATGTTATGCGAGATTTTAGGGATAAAGATAGAAATCTAAGATTATCTATTTCCTAGTTGGAACTTAGAAATCTAAGATTATCTATTTCCTAGTTTGAACTTAGGAATCTAAGATTATCTAACTTAGAAATCTAAGATTATCTATTTTAGAAATCAAAGATTATCTATTTTAGAAATCAAAGATCTCTTTCCTAGTTTGAATTTAGGAACCCTAGATGAAGCATATAAATACAAAGCTAGAGACATGCAGCCATCCATCCGCCCTAGAGGCGAGAGAGATACTTAGAGAGAGAGAGCTGACGGCGCAGAGCAATTCCGGCGAAGATCGTGCGCGCAAGCTGCTGACGCGAGACTGCCGACGCAATACCACAGATTTGTCTACTTGTTATTTAGTTGTTTTACAATTATACTTGAGATGTATTCATTCAGCATGAGTAGCTAAACTCACTGAACTCGGTTTGGATTTTGATCTATGAATAATATGTTTTGAGGTCTTGTTCTTAATTTGCATGATTTAGTTTAGTATTGTTATCCCGAACCCAATTTGCATGATAATTAGGTTAGACAATTAAGCGAAGCCTTGCACCGCAGACTTAGTTGTAGAATCTTTTATCTAAAGTTAAACTATCAGAAGTACGTGACTGTGAATGATAGGAGTAACACTAGAATAGGCATAGCTACCTTGACCGGATTCGTTATTGACTAGACTAGATTGAGTAATAATATCATACAGACCTTGACCGGAATGTATGTGTAGGTTATTAAGCTGTGACAGGACCTTAATCTACGTGGACAATTATATCATGTACCTTTAGTGACCGAGGATAACATAGAAATTCATAGTGAAGAATCTGAACCGAGCTCATCTCTTGCATATTATAGCATCTTCTACTTGCTGTCTGTGTGTGCGCCAGTTATTCTTGCGCAACAGTCTTTTTCTTTTTCTTTCGATTATTCACTCACAACCCCAATTCTTAGTTTGTAGTTGAAAAGAGACTTCTCACCGTTCCCTGTGGATTCGACCCCAGCTTACCAATACTATACTAGTAGGAGAGTCGGGATAAATTTGCAGCACTCAACGACGTGCTCGTCAAATTTTGGCGCCGTTGCCGGGGAGCGGCTAGAGAAGTTTTCTTTTCTTTTCTTTTTCTTTGTTATTTACTTTTTGTTTTTCTTATATAAAAATCCAAAAAAAATTAGTTACGTTTAATCTCGCTGTTGTTTTTGCTTTTGCATGGAAGTTAGAGGTGAGAACAGCGTGATCGGTAGACGAATGGATAACACACCAGATGCGCCAGCGCGCAATGTCGAGAACTTGTTTGCTAGACTGAACCCCGCAGAATTGGATGCCATCAGAAGGGAGGTTCAGAGAGATTTTGAGCAAAGCATGGCTGATGCGGCATTGAGGAATAAGGTCCAGATTCAAAATAACGTTGATGCTCGTGCGCCACCATATGTCCGCGCGTTCCTCGCAACCGGTAGTTCGACGCACCATAAAAGAGATGTTTGCTGCTGAGAATGGGTTCAGTTGGAGAGCGGATCAGAACTTCCAGAGACCGCGCGCTGACTGGCGCGCGCAACCTTACGCTCCAACTGGCGCGCGACCTTTCGCGCCAGCTGCTTCATACAACCCACTGCACAGATACACTGAAGGACCAGCACAATACAATCAGCAACCAAGAAGGTCTCTGGAGGACATAGTCGGACAGCTGGCAGAAACCATACGCAATGAACGAAGAGCAAAACGACAAGCGTTTCACTCTCATTGAAAATCAGCTGACAGAGATCTCCGCTAGCATAATGAAATCATGGAGCACAGGAAAGCAAGAAGAACCTCTTCTCAAAACGGGGTCAATACAGAGATACTCAGGTCAGACAAGGAGACATCAAGTGCGCCAGCTGTCACACGCGCACTGGAAAGCGTGCAACTGGAGGCGCATCAGTGGATTCAGCAGATTCGGATGAGGAGATTATTGAAGAGCACGCTGAATCAATGCCAGCAGATGAGAGGTACATTGGAGCATTTAATGAATTAATTGTTGCTAATGAGCTTGTACCGTCTGATGCGCAGGAACTTGTGGTTGCTCAAGGAACCGATATACCACTCTGATTATGACTTCAAGGGTAAAGGAAGACTCTGCCCGATATGTTAAAAGTGGTCTAAATATACGATCAAAGTTTGATCTGGACGAACCTTTGGAGCTGAACGAGCCAAGTCGCGCGCCAGTTGGTGCGCGAGTACACCATGGTTCGAGAGAAGCTCGTGAGCGAGTGCGAACGCGCGCTTTGACTCGCGACATCAACAGATTCGAAATTTTTTATTCCAAACTTTTATTCTGGTTTTGATGTCACTAACTCCCAGTTAAGCACAGATTCTAATTATGCACTTGAATATTTGCCATGCAGGAACAAAGCTGATAACAAAAAAGGGCAAAAATTCAAGTGTGGGGGAGAACACTGGTGCGCCATAGCCTGCGCAAGGTACTGTCGAGCCAACGACGTTAAACAAAGGCACTTGTCGGGAGGTAACCCGTCACTTTACTTTACACGTTTTAGTTGCATTAGGATTTTTTGTTTTTTTAGATAACTTAGTTTTTGCATGCATGCTACTGCCTTCTTTACTACTTGTGCATAACGTGAGGACACGTTTTTGTTTAAGTGTGGGGGGTAGTAGTACATCTATCTTAGGAGAAGAATAGGTTAAATTTTTCATTTTTTTTAGTTTAGACAAACCGAATGTGAACACATCTCAAGAGGTAATTGTGCGCGAGGAACATTGGCGTGCGCAACCTGTGTGCGCACTCGCGCACCTGCTAAATTGTGCTTATATGACATATTCTGATTTTTTGATATTTTTTTCGAATTTTGTGTGTCCTCTTGAGTGGAATAACGAGGGATGTGGAGCTGATAGAAACGTCCTAGAAAAGCAGTCAACCGAATGAAGCTTGAGGATCGGTTGTATGGTTATGAGTATTCGTGGAGGTTGGTACTTCGCGGTCAAAGGAATAAGAGCAAGCTCAGTCACGCAGATGCCGAAGGCGAAACCCTACCAGCGTGACGAGACGGAAAAACAGACCGTCTTCGTGGAAGTTAGTTGCTCAGGAAGGGGTGCGCGGTTGCAAACGCGTGGCCTGACTTGCGCGCGACTGAACAGAAGCGAGAGCGGGGCGTGGTTCCATAGCTGCTATCCGAAGGCCATGATTGGAAACCGTTCTAGGGAAGAAATAAGATCCGGACCAGAAAAGAGAAGAGTATTCAATTCAAAGTTAAAGCTCAAAAGGCCGAAACAATGAAAAGAAGAAAAGATTGCAACAAGAGTTATCATCTGTCCGAGAAACAAACAGTGAAGCGTCAAAGACGTAGAGCTCAAAAACCCTAAGACACGGATCAATCACGTACCAGAGAAAGTGAAAACAAGTAACCATACAATCGCGACTCAAGAAGAATTCGGTGACCGGTGCTTGCAAAGGACTATCTCCCAATCATCCGAATTGATATGCATTCCACAAGAGAGGTAACACAAGGTTTGAATTAGTTACTTAAATCGGTTTAGTGTTGTATAGTCACAATTGCGCAGGTTGTGAGGCTGGCGCAGACGTGTGGCGCAGTAAGTCCAATATTCACGCGTGCATTACACAATTGTTCAGGGACGAACAAGAGTAAGTGTGGGGGATTTGATAGAGCACAGTTGTACGCTACTTTAAGTCCTTTACATTGCTTATATTCTAACATATTTCAGTATAAGATTACGCTTTTGGTGTAGTTTTGTAT